>JAGVSP010000107.1:0-152544 GCA_022494985.1 Micrasema minimum | reverse complement strand
TCTTTACAAAATTTAAAAAAATTTCTTTTTTTATCACGAAAATTCTGGGGGGTTAACGAATGTTGGGTTATCTAAGGCGTTTACAGGGTTATGACACGCTGTCATTGCTGGGTTAAGTAGTACTACAGCATTCCCCTTTCCGCCCGACGAAGAACAGATTTCAATATATATAGTAGTTTCAAATTTGTCGATGTATGGAGTTTTAGATGATGGGGCGGAATGGGGAATGTTGTAGGTACACCAAGTGGCCCACTTAAACCCAGCCAAGGACAGGTCATAAGCCCTGTAATCGCCTAGAAAACCACATACGTTTCCAGAGTGTCTCTGTCTCTGTTGGGACATCAATAATATCTGATATCAGCCCAGCATGGGTATAATCTAGTAATTTGTCTACAAGTATTTGTATACATTCAAAATGTTGTTAAAAAAATTACCATTTGAAATATGTGTTTCGCTTTTCTTGTTCATCATAATCATCCTAACTCTTGAATATTATGTCAGTAGACCAAAGAAATTAATATAATGTTGCTAATGAAATTTGTTAAGGGATAATTCCAAGATATTTGCAAAACACAAATTAAAAAACAATGACTTTTTTCATAAATATGCAACAAGAGGTTCAAAAAATATAAGATTAGAAAAGAAAAGAAAAACTTTGTCACAGAATTGTCTCATGTACAAGGGCATTAAAATGTATCAGGAGATGCCAGAAGAAATGAAAAATGAACAAAACTTAAAGTTATTTAGAGCTAAGTGTAAAAAATATATGTGTGAGAAATATGTTTGTATATAAGAATAGTTAGAAAAAAATATTTGTCTATGTAAAATTATATATTATTACTAAATAAATATTATAATTAAAAAAAAATCTACTTAAATATCGCGTTTCATAAAGCTAGCTTTATAAAGCTACCTTCCCGAATACTTCGGCGTAAAACTTCGACCGTACATAGCGTTTCACACAGTTCCGATTAATTCTAAATTTATTTCATGTATTTTCCTCAATTTACTTTCCAAAAAATGGCGTCCCAGCACCTCGAGCTTGTATGATTGCCTATTCCGATAATTGTGTTTGCTGAATATAAAATGAAAATGAATGAAAATGTGTCTTCCTCCGCCGATCTGGTCCCGTACATTCCTACCACCTTTATCCTTCTTGCCCTTCGCGTAACCGCCATTTGAACTTGTAAAGTTCCCATCCAACTATTGCCGCGGGGAGGCGTGCGGGTGGCGCGCGGAACCCGGGTAACCTACAAAGGAACCGAATTATGCTGATAATAAAAGTAAAATGTACACACGGTGTTTTGGAGAAAGACGCCCTTTCGGCAGTCTATATTTGGATGAAACGATTGCTAAAATATTCGCGATATAAAAAAATTATTTTGTAGGTTATCAAATTTCGCGTTCTTATTGTGAAGTGGAAAGGATTGTACCCACGCACTTGTAATAAAATTTTCCTAGGCATGAAAGGATACGCTCTACGTTTTGATTATACTTAAATACTATGCAAATATTATTAAGTATGTAAATATTATTATGTAAATATGTATAATATTATGTTCCAGCATTCTTACTAAAAATAGGTGATACGGTTATATCTATTATATTATACTAATTATGTAAATATTCAATTATGTTTAGTACTACAATGTGTTATGTATAATACTACAATGCCCTGACTCGACACGGACTATCTAGTGAGTCGGGGCCAGATCATTGGCATGGGTCTCTACTGATTGAGTCGCCATCCCATTATTGTGATTATATTAAATGTGAAATGTAATAAATAAATAATAAATATTAGGATATTCTGACGATAAAAAATCATCATCGTCATCATACCATATCCGCTCCCAAGTCAGGTCCGCGTCCCGCAGCTCTGAAGCAAACTGCCGACGGATTGTCAACAGTCTTGACGATAAAACTGACAGATTATGACGTTTCAGCACTGCCATCACCCGCGTATCTACGCGTACGCGACGGTAATCGGTAAATTATCAAAGAGACCACCGTTTACCGTCATATTCGCGTCACAACTGCGATATAATATCTACATAAAGTAACTATCGTGGTAGATAGCTAGTATTTCGTGACCATGCACATACGCCGATTATTCCGACTTTTCACATGACCACTTTCAAGTGCTTGACGTACTTGGTCATGCCATGTCTTTCTCGGCCTTCCGCGGCTTCTACATCCAGGCACACTTGCATTTTAACTTCTTTTAGCCGTTCTTTCATCACTCATTCATCTCAAGTAATATAACTGGAATAAACGATAAAAGTGGTCTTACTAAAAAGGTGTTTTATTTATTAAAATGTAATTCCACCAAGAAATGTCAGTAGATAAACTACGATGATGGGCGGAATGGGGAATGTTGTAATACATCAAGTGGCCACTTAACCCAGCCATATGACAGGTCATAAGCCCTGTAAACGCCTAGATAACCCACATTCGTTTCCCTCTCATTATTCTCTGTCTCTGTTGAGATATCAATAATATCAAAAAAAAAGTTTTTTGTGTAGAATTTAGATTTCCAAACGTAAAAGCAAATTTCAGAAACTGTATACCTGTCTGCAGGTTGTTGAGTAATTTTCTTTAGAATGTCGCAAGCATCTATCTACTCGAATACGAATAAAAAAACCACGTATTTTAAGGGTATTGATGTTAGATTGATGACCTGATTTGATAGTGTAAGTTTAGTATCCACACGGCAATAGCTGCCTTGTACTTATACCTTTTTAGCGATAACTTATTTGTATATTATGTAGGTATTGTGTTTATATTATGTAAATGCATTTTACAAGGTGACTTTTAAATACCGCCATTTTAGGCTTCACGGACACGTTATTATTTTGTAGCGATTTTTTGTTAAACTGCGCAAATTTTTGTCTTACTGTGCAACATTTCGACTGTAATTTTGGATTGTTATAATAACATTGTTTTGATATGTGTTGGCAAAAACAACTCTAAACTTTGCTTACTAGGCGAAATTTTTTGAATGTATAATTTTTCAAGTTGAGCTAATCTGCAACTTAGGATCATAAAATAATTTCTGCAAGTATTGCATTGTTAAATTACTGCACTTGAAGGCTTCGAACAAGAATTCACTAGAAGGGGCTTTTCAATAAAATTTTCTAAAAAACTGGAGCTCAATCACAGATAAACTATCGACGTAGATTAAAAACGTGTCTAACCACGTGCTAACGCTAACCATTTGACCGATCACAATGAACATACGTTCATACCACGTTCGCGTTGCCGAGCACCATAGATGATAATAAATATCGCGGCCAAACGTCAAACGTCAAATCAAGAAAGTCAACGCGCGTGTCGGATTGTTTATTATGTCGACTGCTTTTCTCAATATTTGGCTTGCCGAACGCCGGCTAAATGAAATACGGCACTCGAGAAAGATTGAAAGAAGATATGTGCGAAGAAGATATATCTCGGAAATGGCTCGCGACTTGATGCGCTCGTTTAATAATCCCGATCGATAACTTTTAACGCGTGTTCCATTGTGATCGCGAAAACGTTAAAATCTATGGTAAGAAATCGTTATCACGTCGCTTATTACCGCGTCGATAGTGATCTGTGATCGAGCTACTGGCTTGGCTCCTTTTTAATGTACAAATTTCTCCCTTAAAAAGTCACTTACTGCGTTCTGCTGACGGCCGGTGAAGTGGAAGGGAAAGAAGGTGTGAGGCGAGGGGTGGGCGCGGGTACGGCCCCAAACAAAGGTTTCCAGGGTTTAGTGAGGGAGGGCAAGGGGTGGGGCGGGGAGGCTGTTAAACCCCCGAGAAAAACAAAAGATACTTCGTCTGATATTATTTTTCTAAATACACTCCAGACATTTGAACGCTTTTTTATTGCAAACAATTCTGTTCGGTTGTATTTCTGTTTTATACCTACAAGGAGTTTCTTTATGGGAGATTGAAGAAATATTCAATCTTATCTTCTTTCCACGAGGTGTTAAATATCAAGGGGCCTCGGTGGAAACTCATTTTAATAGAATTTTAAGAGAAATCTCAGTAAAGTAAAGATGACGACCTAGAAATCTCAGTAATTATCATCATCGTCATCTTTTTATATCCGCTCCCTATGTTGAACATATGGATTCCACAAACTGCCTCCGAGCCTAGCGATCAAACGCCAGTTCCCGCGCATCCTCCCAAGTCAGGTGCACGTCCCGCAGCTCTGACGCGAACTGCCGACGGATTGTCAACGGTGGACCCGATGCTCAGTAAAAAAAATTCGTCAAAAACACTGTTATTTTTGTGTTACTTTAAAAGTATGGTTTCGGGAGCTCGGTTCTGCCCTCTTTGTCAACACAATTATATAAAATGCTTTATGTAATGAATTTTTAAAAAATGTTTATTTACGCAATGTCACAAAAATATTATATAAGCGATAAATCTTATCGCGCTGAATAAATTTCGTATCTAATATCGCCCCCATTCAACTTTCCCATCGACCATGTGCCCGGCACGGCACGTGGCACAAACCGTCGCCATGGAGGGGGAGCCCTAACCACTTGTTTGTTGCCACATTCGCCACTTCTTCGTGGCCACGGTACGTGATGTGTTTACTGTGCAAGTGGGGCCTGTAGCTCAATCACAGATAACTATCGACGTAGTTAAAAACGTGCTAATCACGTGCTAACGCTAAAAACGATTTGAGCGATCACAATGACATACCGTTCAATACCGCGATCGCCGAGCCGAGCATTGACGATCTGAGCCGAGCGGAGCCGATTCACGCGATATCGCGGCCGTACGTCAAACGTCAAATCATCGCGCTTGTCGGATTTTTTATTATGTCGACTGCTTTTCTCTCAATATTTGGCTTGCCGAAAACCGGCTAAATGCAATACGGCACTCGAGAAAGATTGAATGAAGATATATGTGCGAATAAGATATATCTCGGGAAATGGCTCGCGACTAGAAGCGCTCGGTTAATAATCCCGATCGATAACTTTTAACGCGTGTTCCATTGTGATCGCGAAATCGTTAAACATCCATGGGTAAGAAATCGTTATCACGTCGCTTATTACCGAGTCGGTAGTGATCCCCACGCGGCCCGAACGCCCCCGAATCTGTCACAATGTGCAGCGAGACAGTGAGACAGCTTGTGCCCCATTTTGCGCGGGAGCTTCGGCCGGCGTTGCAGCCAACATTCGCGGGACAATGGCTCATGCAAATGCATGTAAAAATATGACGAAATGTTCTAATTCGTGTGCGGAATGCCCGAACAACGGCAGAATGACGAATTTTATAACGTCTCACGCGTGGAAACATAATAGGGAAACTGCAAGTCCTGACTTGTCGAAAATAGTATGTTAATGACCATGTTTACACTAGGGGGGGGGGGGGATTGCAATGTTACGAGCTATGACCTACCGGAAAATTTTTCCGTCTAAGTTGAAATTGTGATTTCATAATCATTTTCGTACGTTGAGATATTAAAGTTTAAACAATCTAGTTTCAGTGGAACAGTACCTAAATAAAATCACTTGCGATTTCCCAAAAGATTCATTGTGCGACAATATGTCTAGGTTTGCACTCTGCGCTCACGGGATATTACGCGCCAAAGTACTCCGGAAAGATGAAGGAAGTACGGGGTACGTGTAGCGTCTCGTATGAAGTAGCACGAAGTGACCTGACCAACATACTACACTCTCACTTTGGCCAGCATCACAAGAGTCCAGACGAGGCGTCACTAGAGCTTACATTACGTAGGTGAAAAAGCATCAAAACGGGAATCCAGGTTCTTCCCCGATAGCATGAATATCCTTGAAAACGTTAAAAAATTTAAAGTAAATATTTTTACATTTCCAACGATATAAAACAAAATGAATCAAAAATTTTGTTTTTCATTTATAAATTTATGTTTTTAAAAGAACACGAAATTACGAGTGACTTTTAACGCCCGTTATTGGCCCTAATGATACGTCTTACTTGTCCATAACATGAAAGGCGGAAATTCATTACGACTTTGAAGGGTCGCCCATATATTGATGTGACAAGTCACAGTCGACCGCTAAATCAGCTCCAAATGGAGAATTAAAGCGAGCGATTTGAAAAGCGTCTATTTCAAAACCGCGCTAGAAATTTCATTTGACATTCGTTATTTGGACATTGATATTACCTTGAAATTGTAATTTTTACAATCAATTTTTTTAAATTAAAAAATAAAAAATCGGGTATGAACCCCATTCTTTCCGTTCCTTTTTACAAAAATATTCCAGCATTTTCCGCACCCTAACTTTATAAGTAACATTCATCGCTGAAATTTCGCTTCTTTTTCTAATTATCGAAATTTGCTCTCACACCATTACTCCTGCAGTATAACATCAATTCAATCGACTTTTTCAACACTTTTAACAGTAACAGAATACAGAATTATCAAAATCGGTAAGGACTTTAAAACGACAAATTCAAATTTTTACGAGTAAATCCTTCCTCAATCCGTGACACGTTCGTTCTTTCAATTCTTCCGTTTGATACTTCAAAAGAATGATTTATCCCCGAGAGAAAAGTTTTGCGGCGAACATGGTGCAGTTAAATTCCAATTAAATATTCTCAGTACACTGAATATGTAATAAAGCAATTAAAGTTCTTTTTAACAACATTTTGAATGGATACAAATACTTGTAGACAAATTACTGGATTATTACCCCATGCTGGGCTGATTATCAGATATTAATTGATATCCTTAACAGCGACAGAGAAACTCTGGGAACGAATGTGGGTTATCCTAGGCGTTTACACAGGCTTTTCCTGAGCTGTCACTTATGCTGGGTTATAAAGTGGTTAAGATTTCTGGTTAAACACTATAAAAAGCAAACAAAAAAAAATGATGAGAGACATTTGGCTTCAGGGCGTCTTCTAGTAAGTAATAAAAAGCTCGGTAGAGCCTTACCTACACTATTAAAGATGAAAATTGCTTTACAATCTTTCTCAACAGAATGACACCAGCATAGAAAAATTCTGAAAAGCGGAACGACGAAAACCGAGTTCCTATAATATAGTAGTTTCCAAAAATTTAGTAAACCCAATGGTTATCATTATGATGGGCGAATGGGGGAATGTTGTATCAAGAGGTCACTTACTAACACTAACTAAACCAACGTGAAACCGACACGCCATTTCCCCCGAAGGGGTAGGCAGAGAGGGTGATAGAACGCCACACCACTCTGTCTTGGATACCTTCTCTTGCTTCCTCCACATTCATACATCTTCTCATGCAGCACGTCGATTATTCCGATTCTTACATGCCCACCTTCAAGTACTTGTTTTACTTGATCGTGCCATGTTCTTTTTCGGCCTTCTCGACTTCTCAGCCATCCAGGACAGTCGCATCATATTATTTTTAAAGCCGTTCTCTCATCATAGACTCATTATCGCTTTCGCTGTACAGAACAATGACACTTAACCCAGCCAATGACTTGTAAACGACTAGATAACCCACATTCGTTTCCAGAGTTTCTCTATGTCTTTTGGGATATCAACAATTAAAGTTCTTATTGGTTGCGCGTATACTAAGTTGAATATTGATTTTCTTTTCTTGCCTAGTGGACCGCGTGGGTCGACCAATTTGCCGACTGGAAATTTCAACTCTTTTTGTGTCATTTTGCCCCAAATAACATTCTGCGTTATGCTCTTACTGCGTCTTCTTGCTGCGGTTATTGACACACGACACACGACGTAATTACCTCGTTTGCTCACAATGAATTAACTTGTTGTTAGACAGCCAAATGTTAACTGATACAAATCACCCAAAAATACGATCGTGTCATCAATGCAAAGCAATCGTCATTGGATTAATCGGAACTGGTCTAGCCGGATACTGGAGTTTTTGAATCGTCAAGGATCGGTTGCCTCTTTCACAAGGCGAATAACGAAAAAGCTCTCTGATAGTCACTTGGCCTGACCATCGTGTAAGCGACCGCGGAACAAGCGTTAGGAGGACACGATTAAAGCGTCATCTTTGCGGGACGCATCTATCTTCTAAAATTTCGTTGCGTCCGATGGCGGGAGACTGCACACACGAAAAAGCAAAAAAATGCTATGACTTTTTATTAACATTGTTTGTACGATAATCCGACTCAATGAGCCGAGTGTTTTGGCAAGCTATACGAGCGCGGAACATTTATCGATAAAGACTGCACGATATTAAGGGACCTAAGCGTTCGTTATATGTTCGTGAATCGCATCATATCACTCTCGTTAAAAAACATTCGTTCGATAGCGTGCGCCGATTTCATAAAAGTGGAGACGCGTGCATCTAAAGTTAATTTAAGGAAAAATCTACGGAATGTTAATATTCAAAATCTAACTGTCCCATGCCTTTAGAATAATTATACAATATATGCTTAATGTTAATACTTTATAATAATATTTATAATTGTAATGTTTTGTGTGTTAAAATCATTATGGGTATTTTTTTGTCATTCAATGTTTTCTTATGGTCGTTATCACGTCAAAATTAATAAAAAGACTATCGGACACCAATTCTACGTACATTGAATGTATGGCGGAATATTTAAACCTTACACGTAATAATAATGAAGAGTTCTTACCTTCGTTTCATAAAAAAATATCAAGATACGCTGCGCTCGGTGTACCGATGCAAGTGCCCTATGCACCATTGGGTGCGAATAAGGGAAAGTAGTAGTTGTTTAAGGTTGGCTTTGTCGGCATGGCAGAGTGGCTGGTTTTGCCGGATCGGGGAATTCGGAAAGAAATGGTATTTTATTTCAACCTGTCAAGCGATACTTTCCTAGTTTTGGTAACAATAACAGTGGCATTCCACTCCGAGGTATTTTTAACGAAACGATTGCTTGTCGTGTGTAGTTTGTAGTTTTCAATGAAAATCGTAACGTGAATTCAATATTTAGAAAGTTTATGCGTTCCTCTATCGTCTGATTCTTATGCGAGTCCAACACAGTCACCAAATACTACTGGGTGTACTGCTCATGAAACCTAATACTCTCATAAAAAGACAACCGATCGTTGATAGTTAAGAGCAGACTCCACCACTTGACTCGCGGCCGCTTTCCCATACAGACGTATTCCTCGATTTTCTCCCTGGAATTTAACATTAGACCAATGATTTTTTATACTTTTTAGATACCGACCAGATACGTGTTTGTATCGTCTTAACTAACTAACTAACCATCACGCCATTTCCCCGTAGGGGTAGGCAGAAAGGACAGAACGCCATACCACTCTGTCCTGACAGACTTCCTTTGCTTCCTCTACATTCATACATCTTATTTTTTTAAATAATTTATTTGTCTCCTTTAACAAATAAAATATTTTAAAAACAAGACTATGCAAACACGCATCTGGTCGATGTCTAAAATGTGTGTAAAAATCATTGCTCTAGGTTCAAATTCCAGGGAGAAAATCGAGGAATACGTTTGTATGGGAAGCGCCCGCAAGTCACGTGGCGGAGTATGCTCTTAAGTAAGGCTCTTTGAAATCATCTGAAACTTGTAGTCTAAGACCCTAGCACGGAAACTTTATAATGCAGTATATTTTATAGATTTCTGAAATTATTTTTATTCAGAAACGCTTTTAAAAAACATGAATGTCGTATATTATTTCAAATATTTTATTTAGTTTCAACAACGCGGCGATACTCACAGTTACTGTGGTATTACGGTCTACAATGTAACGTAATGTTTATGGTACTTCAACCCCCACTCCTGAAACTTGCAAACTTCTAACTAGACATGTAAACTTTTGTTGAAACTCTTGAAACCAGTAAAGAAGGAGAAATTATATTACGGTATTACAATGTTTGTATCCAACAGGGAGCTGAATTACTAAGGTACCCCGCAGACTAGAGTCTTTCTATCTAGTCGGGTTGGGCTGCTAGCGCGCACACTGAATCAACAAAACAGTCGGGTTGGTGATGAGTGCGCATACTAGAGAACAGTCGGCCAACTGCTCTCGAATGATTTTCCAGTTGATAAACGACTTTTGAAGAGAGCGGTTGCAATGAATGTTGGAACAATATTGTCAAGAAAAGTTATTATTGCTGCAATATACTACGAAGGAGAAAGCTATCGCCCGATTTAACGATCGGCAAGTGTGCGCGCGTGGAAGAGCGCCATACTTATTAAGCTATCGGCCGATAGTTTATCGATAGGACAGTCGCAAGGCCTATTAAACTTAGCAATTGGCCGATACCGGATCGTTGTAGTATGCGCACTTGAAAGTTAAATTTTGCTCAGTACTACTTAGGGTACTAAAATCAAGTTAGATCTTACTAAGGGGGCTAGATTCCAAACCATCCATGCGCTTTGTAGCTGCAAGATGGTGGTCTAGTCTCCCACACACTTAAACTTCAAGTCCAAGTGCCTTTTAAAAACTAATTTCAACTTTTAATTCTGCTTTAAACTTGTAACTATCACCTTTGTAATATTACCTATATAATTTACTAGTTTCAATATTAATCTATGTAAATTAATTAACTTCAAAATATTTTATTTTATTATGTAAGTCTGTAACTGTAGGAGACTTGAATAGAACCCCAACCGTTCATGCGCTTGGTAGCTGCAAAACGTGTTGTGGTCTAGCCTCTTTATTGTACAGCGCTCTTGAGGCGATTTCTCGCGAAAATAGCGCTTTATAAATCATCCTTAAATAAATAAATAAATACATCTTCATACTGATTAAAACCCCGACTGAACTATCGCCCGATAGAAAGTCTCTAGTCTGCGGGGGTTCTAAGACAATACTGTGCTTAGTTAATACCATCACATTGAATTATTCCACAATGGAACAGCCCTTGTACGTATGAATAGATCTTTGATTCCCAGCCCGACCTACATGTCTCTATGCTGTATGGCCGGTGGCTACAATGAGACACGGGCCCGGGTATTGTCACCCCGATGTTATCCTTGTTAGACTCGACTAATTACTATTTGATTAACTCGTCAACTCGCCTTGTGTCGCGGGGCGCGGGGGGCCGGGGAGGGGGAGGGGTTCCGCCGCAGCCTGTAGAGATTTTCGGTCCTTCGAGCCGGATCACATCGTCAGAAGTAATTGGACGGACTGGGACACACAGCCGTATTTAAATAAACCAATGAAAAGATTTAATCTGTCGCTCCGTGATTAATGAATACTATTTTGCACAAGGTCCGAGTTTGTGAAAAATAAACTAGGAAATTACTTCTTTCTCTTTCCAGTGTCAAGATATTAAACTTCCAGTTTCAATGAAACAGTACTGAAATCAATATTACGATTTTGCGATTTCCCAAACATTGACTTATTGACAGCATTTTGACTGTGTACAAATACTTGTGGATGAATTATTGGATTATACCCATACTGGGCTAATATCAAATATTCCTAGTATCCCAACAGAATCAGAGACACTCTGGAAACGAATGTGGATTGTCTAGGCGTTTACAGAGCTTATGACCTGTCATTGGCTTGGTTAAGTGGCCACTTGATGAATTACAACATTCCCCCATTCCGCCCATCAGCTGATAACCATATATGATAAATTACGGAGATTCATAAGTATGAATTATGAATTATCACAGAACGTTTCGCATTTGACGACATTTTTCTCATTGGTGACATCTGTTGAGAAAATTGCTAACCATTTGGCTATCAACTTTTTTGGTGTAGGTAAGATTCATCTGAATTTAATTACTTACTTTACCAGAGTTTCTGCCTCTGTTGGGATATTAACTTTTTGAGTTCGGGCAGCTTAATACTCATGGTGCGTATGATTAAAGTTTAAAAAAATGTATACAAAAATCGTCCAAAAGAAAATGTGGATTATTGAAACAAACTGTAATAAAAAATGCGTTTTTATTCTCCATAAAGCCTTTTTAATGGTTTGGATTCATACTAGGAAAGTAAGATTCGTTTTCCAATCTTTTCCTCGGCTCTTTCAAACTAGATTAATTTTTAAATCCTTACAGAAGGCGAAATATCCGCCATAAACTTGAGTGGTACAGCAGCGAAACAATAAACGTTTATTTTTGTAATAAATCCTTATCTGGAGTGTACAGTTGTACAGTGAATACACATACTGTATTTCAGGGCTACAGATTTTACCGTGAAGTACGTGAGACATGAGTTACTGCATAAGCTATCATTGTTTTAAATAACTCAATGCATAAAAATCCCTTAGCAATCCGCGTGAAGTGCATCAGACTTGGAAATATTAAAAATATATATGTTTTTAAATGCCAAGTCTTATATCTAAAGAAATCCACTGATAACCACATAGTTAGTAGAATCTTTCTTATTTTTTGTATTTAAAAAAATATTGAAAATAAACGCCATTGTGCAACTGAACTTGAAAATCAGATTTTTCTCAATAAATTGTTATATTTTATTTGAATCCATATGCTCCACATGGGGAGCGGATGTGGTACGATGAAGATGATGTGATTTTATATATTTTTTAAGACATTTAACTGTAAACAAAAAAGAAAATAAATAAAATGAAATGAAATGAACGCAAGAGAAGAAGTTTCTAATGATTAATCCCTTGAGAACGGAATACATGGAACAAACAACATGTTTTTAATACAAGTTAATCGATAACAAATCTCCCAAGGTTTAATCCAGATATTCTGTTAATTTTATATATGTATACTCCACCACTACTACTACTTTTCCTTATCCGCACCCAATGGTGCGTAGGGCACTGCATCGGTACACCAAGTGCAGTGTAAATTGATCATTTACAAAAATATTACGTGAAGGTTAGATGCTCAGTCATACGCTTCGGTACCAGTTCAAGGTAACACACACGAAATATTAATATGAAAAATCGCATCTAAGTAAATATTTCATGTCGACCCCCTACGGGAATCGAACCCGCGACCTCATGCGCGGTAGCCAAATGCGCTACCACTGCGCTGCGAGGCGGACAAATACTCTAGATATGAAAATATTTATGATGCATTATCGACAAAATTAAGAAAGGTCTTTTGCGATGGTTCGGTCATGTGGAGCGAATGAATTATGAAAGAGAGGCTAAAATTATTCACGATGCGAGTGTGTCTGGTTGTAGAAGTCGAGGAAGGCCGAGAAAGACATGGCATGATCAAGTACAACAAATATTAGGATAGTTAGGAAAATAAAATTAATACAAATTAAGACATGGCATGATCAAGTACAACAAATATTAGGATAGTTAGGAAAATAAAATTAATACAAATTAAGTGTAATGTAAAAATATTAGTCTATGTAAAAAAATATAGATACTAAATAAATATAATTAAAAAAAAAATATTCAAAAAATACTTGATAGCGGTCATGTGAAAAGTCGGAATAACCGACGTGCGTGCATGAGATGTATGAATGTGGAAGAAGCAAAGGCGCAAGAAATCGCGCTCTTGAGGCGATTTTTCGCGAAAATAGCGCTTAATAAATAATCCTTAAATAAAAATAATAAAAAATGAAAGTGAGCCAGGACAGAGTGGCGTGGCGTTCTATCCTCTCTGCCTACCCCTTCGGGAAATGGCGTGATGGTTAGTTAGTTATAAATTCGGAGACATGAATTTTCTCTTGTAGTTTATGCCTAGAATGGCGTAGAAGGCGAGTAAGTATTACATAAAGCAAAGTGTTAGTTACGCTTGTCCCAAGGTCTCGATCGTCTTGGTGAGATGTTACTAATGGATTACCGCTAATTAGGCTGTTAACGAGTACCTGGTAACTGGTAACTGGTAACCGAGAAGCAAGGCGAATTACTACAGCGTTGGACAGTTTTAACGAGCTACTGCCAATCCTACTAACGATCAGAACCTTACCGGATATCTGTTATTTATTAACAAGTCGATGCTCAGTGATTTCGTCCGACACTGTTTTGTCGACCAGACCCGCTTTGATTGGCAAACTCGGTAATTATTGAGTCCTCAGGTACACATCAGGGGGATACTTCACAAAGCGTGGTAGAGCTGTCAAAATTCCACACAAGTTTTTACTCTCTGGATTATAGAGGTTACAGCATAGAAATGGGCAAAGCTGTGATTGGTTGGATTTAAAAATCTTAACCTACTGTTTTAAAAAAAAAAAAATTAAAAAAAAATAGCTATTTGATTTTAAATTATTTTATTAAACCCAACCTATCTTAACCTACTGTATAAATTTCATGACATATAATAAAGGATATTGCTTTTAAATAGCTATTTGATTTAAATTATTTTATTAAACCCAACCTATCTTAACCTACTGTATAAACTTCATAACCTATTATACTATGGATTTATCATAGACTAGTCCTCATAAAAATTACCACGCCTTGTGAAGTATCCCCCACATCAGGCTCTAGGTCTGAGATTCGGGATCTGAATATGATTTACCATTTGAGTATACATAGTTAACTCTAAGAATGTTTCACGATTATGGCTTTTAGTCTTAGAGTAATGACGCGCAGGCTATAGAGAGGCCCTTTCGCCGTTTCCATATAGAGCGAAAGCGTTGCAAATTTTTGGTTAGCGACAACTTCACTCTGCTGGCGGGTAATTGACACCGGTAATTGATTTCGACAAATAATTATTTTGATTTACATTGATTTTGTATATATTGTCCTTTATCAACATATTTACATTATTTACCAGTTTTTCTTAATTTAGGTGATCAATTTGTAAATTAAAGTATGTTTACTGTTGATATAGTGACAGTTGATTACTGTCGATATGCCAAGGCCGCATTAGGCATTTGTAAAACATTGGCATTTGTTTTGCTGCAAACTATAGCCAACTTCGTGTTTGACAATCATAGAATGGTTTTTGACCGTTAGGGCCCCTCTATAGCCTGCGCGTCATTACTCTAAGCTTTTAGTCATGTTATATCCATTATACAGTAATTCTATTTTTATATTTGAATTTCGTAAATATGTTGCTTAGAATTGCACGATTTTGTAGTATTTAGTATGCAGCTAGTTACTATTCCAATGCTCTGTGCATGCTTACTTCTTAATAAAAACGTTTAATTAATTAAAAAGAAAATGAAAGTTTGCGATGCAATATTTAAAAAAAAAACATAAAATGAAGAATTGTTTACACGGGCGTAATATTTCAGGTGCTAGTGATAAGATAAGAGAGTAAAGTAACCCACATGAATTATCCGAAAAATTAATGATGCGAGTAAATTTTAGTAACCGCAATTTTGCAGGAACAATATGCAATCAAAAATGTTCATTTAGTGCATTTTCCTTACTTCTACTCTAAGATTATTACTCGTCCATGCGCTTGTTAGCTGCAAGACGAATTGTTATAAAATGCTAACCATATGTTCAATTCGCTATTAGGTTTAGGTTAGTAGTAAGTTAAATATTGTAATCTAGCCCCAATAAGTAAATTAAAACGTTTTAAAATAATGATTAGAGAATATGATATCAGTGGTAAGCATAAGCTCCAATCGTTCATGCGCTTTGTAGCTGCAAGACAAATTGGATTCAAGCACTTCATCTACGTATAAGTAACATAAATTATTTTTCCATAGTTTAAATTCTTGTTAGATTTTGCATTAGAACAGCTGTTAACAATATATGAAAGATTGAGTCGGTACGGTCTATTTTATTTGTGCTTCCCGCGTCAGTTGCATAGATTTTTGACAGTTTTGTTACTGGCTGGAGAAAATACCATGGCCTTAAAAACCGTTTTATGACGTCACTCCTGCAAAAATGACGCAGTTAGTACATAGTGGTATTTAGCGCGGTATTTGAAATGTGCAACTTTAAAAAATAAATCGTATCTTCATCAATAACTTATAAAAAAATATTAAATATATTTTTTTTTGTTTAGTTAAATAGTAAGTTTATAGAAAAAAAATACTTTAGAAAACAGTGGATTCCTCATTGCTGAAATTCAACGTTTTTCTTAACCGAGTACCGTAACTGACCGTAGATTGAAAAAGGCAACAACTGCTGCATAATAAGGCATAATAATGGTAGCGTTATTACATCGGGCATCGCGAGAAATAATGATCAAGCTCTTATTATGTAATCATATTTTTATTCAATCGGTGTGCAAAATGGGATTAGAACCCGGGTACCCGAATCCGTATCTCACAATACCATCAAACGCTCTATACACGGTGTGACAAAACTCGTAGTACAAACCGAAAACTGGTGAATCTACATCATATTTGGAGTCGAATGTGTAATATGACTTTTTTAATCTGAACTTGAAAAAAAAAAATTTTCTTCTCATAAAAAGATTAAGGAAAATTGCATTAATTCTGATTAAAATGCGGGTTTTGATTCTGTTTTCTTTATGGATAGTATTAATTTGACTAAATAAATGTAATTTTATAACAAATTGGAAAAAAATTCTTTCTTTCTCAATTTTCTCGAAAACTATGGGTCAAATTAAAAAATTTTACTCTACTAAATCGTCTTCAAATATGATGTAGATTCACTGGTTTCCCGCTTGTACATCGAGTTTTGTTACACGGTGTATATGTACATAGTTAGAAGCCAAAAGTGGCCGAACAAGACGTGGATTTAATGAGTGCAATGACACTTAAAAAGATAGATGAATGCCTGTAAAAATAAATCATTTAGCGCGCAAATATAGAGTGGTGTGCAATTTCTATAATAAAATTAATAATAGCGCGCAAATCAAAATCAAATTAATAATAAACGAAAAAATATACCTTCTACTGTTTCGATAAAAATCTGCTGTATGTAGCTCAGTTGCTCGATCACAGATCAGTACCGACTCGGTAATAAGCGACGTGATAACGATTTCTTACCCATGGATGTTTAACGTTTTCGCGATCACAATGGAACACGCGTTAAAAGTTATCGATCGGGATTATTAAACGAGCGCATACTAGTCGCGAGTCGCGAGCCATTTCCGAGATATATCTTATTCGCACAAATCTTCATTCAATCTTTATTATAATTTAGCCGGTTTTCGGCAAGCCAAATATTGAGAAAAGCAGTCGACATAATAAAAAATCCGACAAGCGCGATGATTTGACGTTTGACGTACGGCCGCGATATAGCGTAGATCGGCTCCGCTCGGCTCAGATCGTCAATGCTCGGTTCAGCGATCGCGGTATTGAACGGTATGTCATTGTGATCGCTCAAATCGTTAGCGTTAGCATGTGATTAGCACGTTTTTAACTACGTCGATAGTTATCTGTGATTGAGCTACAGCTCAAGGAAAGTCCATCGGGATTCTATATTCTACGGGTTGATGGCAGGTTCATAATTCCCCTCAGTCATCCTCTTAATAATTCGTATGAAAGGTATAGGTATAATATTGATAACATCGTGATTTATTTCATTAATCCGTCCTGAAGTAGGCTTAGATTTGGTAAAAGATTAGCAAACCCGTGTCAAAACAGAAACGGGAAAGAGATAAAGTCAGGCGATAGTGTGACTGGTAAATTCAGGTGATTATATAGAATCCCCGCACACCTTCACCTTCACTCTGCTAGATTATCACGAACGTCCTCCTCCCCCGTATCGGGGGAGATAATGACTCGGTGAATATTAACAGGTCGGTGGGCCATAATCCCAGGTAATCCCGGGCTCCATTCTGTCTAAAGGCGACATATTCCCGCCTATCTATCTGGCGAGGTTTGTAAATAATTTAATACTCCGTTTATTAGCGTTTATTAAATGTGGATAAGGACATTGAGAGAAGGGTTAGTGCCGGAAACAGAGTTAATGGTGCCTTAAAATCGATAGTGGCGAATAAGAACTTATCGAAAGAAGCAAAATTGGCAGTACACAACGGAGTTCTGGTACCAACCCTTATGTATGGTAGTGAAGCGTGGTGTTGGAAATAGAAGGATGAAAGTAGACTTAATGCTGTTGAAATGCGATCTATGTGTGGTAAGGCCATGTATGATAGGTGTACAAATGTCAAAATCAGAGCAGAGTGCAAGGCTGAGATAAGCACTATCGACAAAATTAAGAAAGGGCTTTTACGATGGTTTGGTCATGTGGAGCGAACGAGTGATGAAAGAACGGCTAAAATAAGTTTAAATGCAAGTGTGCCTGGATGCAGAAGCCGAGGAAGCCGAAAAAGACATGGCATGACAAAGTACGACAAGTACTTGGAAGTGGACTTGTGAAAAGTCGGAATAATCGGCGTATGTGCATGAGAAGATGTATGAATGTAGAGGAAGCAAAATAAGTCTGTCAGGACAGAGTGGTATGGCGTTCTATCCTCTCTGAAATGGCGTGATGTTTAGTTAGTTAGTAATGCCTTGTTAGACAGTTCTAAGTTCTTCTTCTTTTTTCACCACGTTCGCTCCTATGTGGAGCATGTGGACATCACTAGATATCTCCAGGAGACCCGATCACCAGCCAGCGCTGTGTGTTTGTGCTATCAGTAAGGTCTGTCCTAAAAGCCATGTTCGGTAGTAAGTTAGTACCCAGTTTACGACTTGTTCGTATGTTACGCCTCTATCGACCTTGCTGACGCTCGACTGACACAGCGCCGGCAGAAATGGCCTAGATGTGGCAGTCGGTTCCAGTAAAACATTATATCACTCGTATACCGTGCTGAGTATGTTACTATGGATAGCCAGTAGCTCAATCACAGACGACTATCGACGTGCTAATAAGCGACGTGATAACGATTTCTCACCATGGATGTGTAACGTTTTCGCGATCACAATGGAACACGCGTTAAAAATTATCGATCGGGATTATTAATTACCGCTATAAATATGGAAAATACGCCAAAACTGTAAGTAAAGTAAAATAATTTAGTTTTACAGAGTTTTAATTGTTTGTGCGCAATTTATCATGCCATTTATTTGCTTTAAATCAATGTGAGAAAGCAATAAAACGAAACATTTGTCAAAGTATGCCTTTCATCTATGGTGCTTGGCAACGCGACCGTGATATGAACGTATGTTTATTGTGATCGGTCAAGTGCTTAGCACGTCGACAATCATCTGTGATTGAGCTACAGGAGACACTATCGACCTTCCCTGCTGATCTGCCTCGCCGCGTGACGCAACACTTCACCACAAAGCTAATATTATTATGGTGCATCAAGTATTACATATATATTATGATTACAACCTCTTGAACTGAAGATCCGACTTCGTTCAAAAGTTGCTCATGTTTATCTTTTGGCCTTTTGGTTGACCCATCGGCTGGCCACATGCGAACAAACGGGTTCAATCACGACCAAATCAAGAAAACTAACCCAATGTCGTAATCTGACTAACTAATGACCGTTTACAAGAACCAGAAAAAATCCCAGAAGAGGCGAGAGTATACACCGTGTTACAAAACTCGATGTACAAGCGGGAAACCAGTGAATCTACATCATATTTGGAGTCGATTTCGTAGAATTTGGGGTAACTTAACAACTTGCCGTGCAGGCTGTCAAAATTTCAAAACATTTTAACTCTCTGGTTTGTAGAGTAAAGCGGTTTAAGCTGTGATTGGTTGATACGGTTCATTAGGTTACGCCTTCATTATGTATTATCAAATTTCGCTTTTAAAAATCCATTTGATTTTAAATTATTTTATTTAACCTAACCTATCATTAACTTACTGTATAAATTTCATAACCTATTATAAAGGATATTGCTTTTAAATAGCATTTGATTTAAATTATTTTATTAAACCCAACCTATTTTAACCAACTGTATATATTTCTCTCTTCGACTCTTTTTCTACATCTTGTCATATCTATGGATTTAGCAATAGACTAGTCCTCATAAAAAGCACGGCAAGCTGTTAAGTTACACCTATTTTTTTAATTTTTATTTGACCCATAGTTTCCGAGATAATTGAGTACGAAGTTGATTTTGTTTTCGATATTTTTTTGCTAATTCGTATCAAATATCATTTATTTAGTAAATTTAATACTATCCATAAAGAAAACAAAATAAGAATCCGCATTATAATAAGAATTTGTCAAATTTTACTTAACCTACGGTATTTTTTCCAGAAAGCTTTACGAGAAGACAAAAAATTTCAAGCTCAGATTCAAAAGTCATATTATACATTCGACTCCAAATATGATGTAGATTCACCAGTTTTTTAGGGTTGTACTACGAGTTTTTGTTACTCCATGTATATTATCTTGACGTTGAGAATGCATTATAAAAAAAATATTATGTAATGGGAGACTACAGACTACATCAAGGGTTAAAAAATGTTGCAAGACCTACACTACAGACACCCGCAAGTTCTTTACTTTAGTTTGATAGTGGTTTAAGTGCCTTAAATTACAAGAATAAAAGGCATTCTATGTAATTTTTTTCTATTTAGTTTGATAGGTCGTCAAATATTTAAATTTCAATGTCTAGATTTAATTAGTTACTTTTCTTTCATCAATATTATACTGTTACACGTAAAGCGGAATTTACTTTCCTTGCTTCGATTCAAAGTGTTTTTACCAATATCTAGATTTAATTACGATTTTTTACTGAATTCGTATCAATATTATATAGTCTAAAACCTTAATTAGAACTTCCACAGGTAGTCTTTACCTGAATACTTGTTTTACCACTGATAAAAAAAATTGTGGGTGCCCAGACATGTAAACTAGTTTTGAAATTTTTAATATGTAATATGGGCCACACTACTACAGAGTCTAGAGAATTGTAGCAGTTCATTATTTTCTATAATAATGGTTCTTTATTTTCTTCATTGTCTATTTCTTGGTGGCTTTCAATCTTAGCAACAATATCACTCACAATGTCACAATTCCGACATTTTGTCTCCAGTCCCGAAACAATTTCCCCTAGCCCAGAGCCAATTTACCTGCGATGCGATGGTGCCCCCCCCCCCCTCCCGCCACGGGAGGATGTTTTGGTCATTAAAAAGTTGGCCTCGTAATGTCAACCTTTCCGTACATAATTTACATTTGGAAATGCCATTGCGAAAGATGGTTGGGCTATAAACAGTGCCCATCTAACGGTGTCGACAAATTTTACCTGCGACTTGCAACAAACTATTAGGTACCCCGCACACTAGAGACTTTCTATCGGGCGATAGTTTAGTCGGGTTGGGCTGCTAGCGCGCACACTGAATCAACAAAACAGTCGGGTTGGTGATGAATGCGCAGACTAGAGAACAGGCGGCCAACTGCTCTCGAATGATTTTCCAGTTGAAAAACGACTTTTGAAGAGAGCGGTCGCAATGAATGTTGGAACAATATTGTCTAGAAAAGTTATTATTGCTGCAAAACTACGAAGGAGAAAGCTATCGCCCGATTAAACGATCGGCAAGTGTGCACGCGTGGAAGAGTGCCATACTTATCAGATAGTTTATCGATAGGATAGTTTAAAGGCAATCGCAAGGCCTATTAAACTTAGCAATCGGCCGATACCGGATCGTTGTAGTATGCGCACTTGCATACATCTTCATACTGATTAAAAGCCCGACTAAACTATCGCCCGATAGAAAGTCTCTAGTCTGCAGTCTCTTAATTTCTACGCGTCAATTCATGTAAGGACAAAAATTTTAAAATTATTTTTATGTAAAACTAACGTGTATCATTCCTGTCGTATTTAACAACCATCGAAGGTTCTGGATTTTTCCAGGAAACCTCTCCTTTCTCTTGTAGAGTACTTCTCTCTAACTGCTAAAGTTCTTTTGTTTTTCTCGTTAACCAACCGCCCCATAACTTATTTGCTATCCTAAAACTTTGCCTTCTTTCATTACGCTCTCGGAAATTCATTTACCTAAGTTTCTGCAAGATTTTTTCACATTTTTTACTTCGTCTATCAAATATAATTAGACATGCTTCGTTATAGTTTGTTAAAAGTTGTTATAAGTTTTAGTTTATGAGTTTTAGAACCATGCGTTGCAATAAAAATTTAATTGATGAATTAATGTATAAACTCGCGGCATTTGTGATGAAATAAATCAACAAAAATGTGAAAAGACGACTTCAAGAATGTATTATGGAAAGAATCCTCGCGGCTTGGACTAAATAATATTATCTCTGCTGTAAAAACATATTATTATTTCAAATTCTGCTTTCTCAAGATTTTTTTGACGCGATAACGTCTAATAAATCGATGAACGCCGGCTGCACACACGAAAAAGCATGACTCATTGTCACGTTTCGCCTGAGCCGAGTGTGCAAGCGAGAGCGCGGAACAAGCGATAGAGAGGCACGATCGGCCTAAGCGTTCGGTTTGTGACGCATCTATCTCTCTTCCACTCCATCGGCCGATGCGTCCGAGTAGAAGGGAGACAGCAGCAGCACACAAGCTACAAAGTGAAAGTGAAATTAACGAGTGCAAAATGGAAAAAATTGTAATTTTCAATTAACTCCTGCTTTGTATTACAGAAAATAATGATAATTCAGTAATAATAATTCAATTCAATTCATAAAAGTATGCTATTTTTCATCAATGTTTTCTAATGGCGTTTTCACGTGAAATTATCGTCCGTAAACCGACTTTACAGACAGCCAAATTTTTTATTATTTCTTCATTTGGCGAAGACCTTTGACATTTAAGTAATGGCTACGAGGCCCTTTTACGAAATCCTTCTACTGATTAATTATTGAATATGTGATTTTTTTTTTAGTAAGTCACTTTTTGCTCGCCTAACTCAACCTTAAGAGCGTAGATATTATTACGTTTTCGTTACCAGTTAGAAAAGTTTTTGCGGATCTCCAAAAGACAAAGAACGCCCTTTTTATTTAGTTTTCTCAATTCATGTCGGCTATCGGATATATCGGATTACTCACAGAACAATTCAGTTCCGAGACGAAGCCCTGCCGGCTAGTTTACCAGATCACGATAATTTCTAACGAATGCCTGCATGGTTACTAGTGATAATTCAAGGACTGGTATAATATACTCTTATTACTAGATAAGTCCCCAGTTTTTTAAGAAAAAAGTTGCAGAAATGTTTTTTACAGATAAAAATAAATATCATATTCAAAATATCTGGGGCACACATGTGCAACTAACATCAAACATATTCAAAACATTCAAAATGCCCTTGCCAAATTAATTGTACCACCAAATATATTTAGTCAAAGACATAATGTTCCAATAATGTTTAAATATTTAAAAGTATTACCTGTTGAGGGATTACTGTGGAATAGTATAATTTGTCAAAATATGTTTGACAACACATATAAAAATAAATTAGATCACACATACTTATACAACTAGATTCACATCCATGGAGGGATTAATTGTGCCCAAAACTAAAAATAAGTACGGGCAGAGAACTTCAGGATATTTAATTCCAAAAAATGTTAATATATTGCCCTATGAAATTAAATCGTGTAACAATGCTAATAAAATTATTTTTATTTTAGGGAATTGGTTGGAAGATAGAACTTTTTATATTGATGCACCACAATTTATTATATATTGATTCACCATTTGCATTTTTCGTATATCTATTCCTTTTATGTATATTTTGTAAACTTTTTTATTATTTTGTTGTATTTCTATGTTAAATTTACATATTTGCTATTGGCTCCCGATGACAAATGGCAAAATTGCGGTTTATCGGGACGACATTATTTTTGTTTTCAAATGTTATGTTTTATTTTCTCAATAAAGAACTTTCAACAAAAAAAAAAAAAAAAAAACTATCGGCTACTTTCAAATAAATAGTCGAAAATAAGTGTGCCTAATAAAATTCGAAAAAAGTTACTGTGAAGTGTGATTTGAGCCTAAGGAGTCTTATCCGGAGTCCGCGACTCTAATCACTAGACCACAAACCGGTCAATTTCATTTTGTTGTTCTTTTTATTTAAAAAAAAAAAAACACACATTTTTTTATAGGATGGTTGAGTAAATATGTAAATAAATGTAAATATAAATGTAAATTAATAAATGTAAATATCCGTCATCGCATCCATACTTAACAAGGGTGTAAAACAATATATCAAGTTGAATATTATACTAAATCACATGAATGGGTTGTTCTTACAGGACATTTTTCTTGGAAAATGTAATACTTTGACCTTATTACTAATCCCAGCATCAATCTCCCCTACCCCAATATTCTTTCCCCATTACTTCCCGAAGTTCGTGAGTCTGTAGGACATCAAGTGTATTATATTTATTTACTTCCGAGAAGTAGCCGTGTGCCATGTGCCGTGTACCCTCCCTGACCATCCAATCAATCAATCAGTCTTTACTTTATATCGTGACTTTGACAAAGGTTTCACTAACTTGGAACTTCTAATTAATATTTCGAATATACTTTCACCATGTTGAAATCAAAGGTTTATAATATTTAGAGTATGCCCAAATATTTATGAATAAATTTCTACATTTCTTTAACGTAATGTCTTTTCTGTCTCTGTTGTGATATAATTTTCTTCAAAAATATCTAATGAAAGTCAAGGTGATAGAAAAATTGCTACCAGTCATATTGATTTGATTTAAAACGTGGTTACCTAGGTAAAATAATAATGGTTCGTCTGTAAGCTCGTGTATCAGATTTCGATAATCTTTTGGAGTTTACAAACCAAATATAAGATAAACTCGAAGAAAAGTGGACGGCTTCAAGTGTTTACACAAGACATAGTAAATTATCACAAGAGGTGGCATTATACATGATAATACAATATAATATAGTCAGAGAAATAAATAAAATACACAAAATGCCGAATACTCTTCAAGTTGATCGGAAGACTGTTAATGTCCATCAATAGTCCGACTTCTCCATTTGCTCGATCACAGATCACTAGCGACTCGGTAATAAGCGACGTGATAACGATTTCTTACCCATGGATGTTTAACGTTTTCGCGATCACAATGGAACACGCGTTAAAAGTTATCGATCGGGATTATTAAACGAGCCATACTATTCGCGAGCCATTTCCCGAGAAATATCTTATTCGCACATATATTAATTCAATCTTTATTATAATTTAGCCGGTTTTCGGGAAGCCAAATATTGAGAAAAGCAGTCGATAATATAATAATCCGACAAGCGCATTTTTATTTTTTTTATTTTTTATTTTTATTAAGTTCTTTATTGAGAAAATAAAAACATAACATTTTAAAACAAAAATAATGCCGTCCCGATAAACCGCAATTTTGCCATTTGTCATCGGGAGCCAATAGCAAATATGTAAATTTATCATAGAAATACAACAAAATAATAAAAAAGTTTACAATTGATTTGACATTTGACGTAAGGCCGCGATCAATGGCCGCATCGGCCCCAGTCGGCTATCATCGGCTAGGCGGAAACGTCCGAACAAACGACGAACACAGCCGAACCGCTACCACGATATCGAACTGTGATCGGTCAAATCGTTAAGCGTTTGCACGTAAATAGCACGCTTTTAACTACGTCGATAGTTATCTGTGCTTGAGCTACATGACGAGTTTCCCGTAGTTATCGCAGGCAGATGCGGAGAAGTTGCATTTGATTCACATCCACATCTATCCTGTCTAATCCTAACACAGAAAATCCTCTTTATGAAAATAAACCTTGCACATATAAGCAAGGTCAAAAACAGAACTCCCATTTAAAAAAAAAACTGTAAATTGTCAATCGATATTTGCTGAGTAAGATAGTAATGTATTTCACCCATCTAAACGAGCCGAAATGCATCAGAATTGGGTTCTTCCCGATTTTTTATTTTTTATTTTAAAAAAATGATTGAAAAATTACAATATCAAGGGATTTAAAAAAAAAAATTACGATGCCATATGAATTTTCTAGCGCGGTTTGAAATAACACTTTTTCAAATCGCTCGCAAAATCCTCCATTTGGCGCGCATGCGGTGTGACGTCACAGCAATATAGGCGTTCACTACTGAATGAATTTCACTCCTTTCACGGTAGACGAGTATGATGTCATTAGCCAATAACGGGCGTTAAGAATCATTCGTATTTTCGTGTTTTTAAAACATAAATTTATAAATGAAAATAAAATTTTTTGATCATTGTGTTTTATATCGTTGGAATTGTAAAAATATACTTTAAATATTTATTACGTTTTCAAGGATATCCTATTATTGGCTTGGTTACTAGAATACCTAGGATTAATTCTGGAGACCCCGACGTGATTTATTTATCACAACTTCCCCTTACTATTCAATGAAGTGTCCCAACTAATGAAATATCTGTTTTCATTTGTGGCCGTTACACTGTCCTCCGATTATCGTCTGTGGCTCTACACCAGCCACTTTTTAGCCTCCCTGGACATTTATCCAGCCCCGGAAACCGGTCTGCGGACACCGCTACTCTCCATTCTAACCGAGTGATAATAGAGGCGATTGTCTCCCGTGAGCGGTTTATTGTCCATTGTTTTTATTATTCTGATACACGCGGCTCTTGTTATGGAACTAGAATAGTCTGGAGTTGTATAATATGAAGAGGGAATTCAATAAAGATTTTATGGCGGATTTCAGAATGTAAGCTTCGCTGATTATTCATTATGTTATAATAGGATTATAAGGACATTGAGAGAAGGGTAAGTGCCGGAAACAGAGTTAATGGTGCCTTGAAATCGATAGTGGCAAATAAGAACTTATCGTAAGAAGCAAAATTGGCAGTAGGTACACAACGGAGTTCTGGTACCAACCCTTATGTTGGAAAAATAAGGATGAAAGTAGACTGAATGCTGTTGAAATGTCATCTTTCTGTGTGGTAAGACTATGTATGATAGGTGTACAAATGTCGAAATTAGAGCAGAGTGCAAGGCTGAGATAAGCATTATCGACAAAATTACGAAAGAGCTCTTAAGATGGTTTGGTCATGTGGAGGGAATGAGTGATGAAAGAACGGCTAAAAGAAGTTTGAATGCAAGTGTGCCTGGATGTAGAAGCCGCGGAAGGCCGAGAAAGACATGGCATGACCAAGTGCGACAAGTACTTGAAAGTGGACGTGTGTAAAGTCGGAATAATCGGCGTATGTGCATGAGAAGATGTATGAATGTAGAGGAAGCAAAGGAAGTATGTCAGGACAGAGTGGTAGTTTCGTAATGGCGTGATGGTTAGTTAGTTATAACAGGACATCAACATTTTGAATGTGAACAAATACTTGTCGATAATCTACTGGAGTATAGGTACCCATGCTGGACTTGTATCAATCATTATTGATTGTACCCAGCCGATGACAAGTCATAAGCCTTATGCCTTCTTTATATGAGACAGTTTCTTGTTCAGAAAACTGTGCAGTCTGTCAAACTTCTGTCAAAAGACACGCTAAATATGTGTATTTTTGAAACGCGATTGTAAGTTATTATCGTATGTTTGCTCTCAGGAAATTGTATATTTAGCTAATTATGTATATATGTTATTGTTTTTTACGTATTTAAAAGCATAAAATAAACCAATGTCTATTTAAACGTTTACATAAAAAACATTGACTGTCGTGTCAGCTTAAATCTGACACTAGCACACAGTTTTTCATGCAGTTTTACCTTTATACGGGACCGTTTTCAGACTGCACAGAAAACTGTGTAGTAAACTGCGCCATATAAAGATAGCTTTAGTCTAGAATTTGTTTTCAGGATTTCTCTGATTTGTTGAGATGTCAATAATGATTAATGGAAAATCATTAGCAGTCCTTTTCGCATACTTCAGTTTATGTACTATAAAAAAATTTCAACGTCATTTTGCAGTTTTCAATCCATTTACGCTCTCCATATAGAGCATGTGGATTCCACAAACTGCCTCCAAGCTCGGCGATCATCCACCTGATCGAATTGTAAATTTTAAGTAATAATGACTGCATGTTAAATGATAATTTCCTTTCACTACGTTTCAATACGTGTATATCTGAAGCCAATATTGAATTAAAAATCAATCGTAAAATTAATTGGGTCGCTCTAGTGACCTTATTCCTGCGTTTCCTCTCCCATAAAGCGGGCGAAATGTAATTTTCCACCATACAATTTCCGTGTAATATACATATATACTATACATACACAGCATCAATCAATATATCGTGTCACGTGACGTCACCGACCGTGATCCGCGGTCACCTCCGCAGGGGGGCCGGGCCGCGCGGCCCCGGGCCCCGCAGAAGGAACGTTTGCCGGTGACCCTTTGCTGAGGTCATCCGGATCGAAGGACCAGAAATACGCGCAGCTTAGCGACTGCACCTTGAGTTTACCTCAAGGTTTACAAAAACGGCGCTATAGAAATATTAAATTTTTATTATTATTATTAATGAAAAAACTTTTGCCTGTCTGTAAAGTCGGTTTACGGACGATAATTTTACGTGATAACGTCATAAGAAAACATTGATGGAAAATAGCATACTTTTATGAATTGAATTGAATTATTATTACTGAATTATCATTATTTTGTATAATACAAAGCAGGAGTTAATTGAAAATTACAATTATTTCCATAAATTTTTGCACTCGTTAATTTCACTTTCACTTTGTAGCTTGTGTGCTGCTGCTGTCTCCCTTCTAATCGGACGCATCGGCCGATTGAGTGGAAGAGAGATAGATGTGTCACAAACCGAACGCTTAGGCCGATCGTGCCTCTATCGCTTGTTCCGCGCTCTCGCTTGCACACTCGGCTCAGGCGGAACGTGACAATGAGACTTTTTCGTGTGTGCAGCCCGCGTTCATCGATTTATTAGACGTTATCACGTCATAAATTAGGTTCGTTTAAAATGAGTTATGAGTCTGGACTGATGATGATATTTTCAGGTGTAACAAAGCAGGTGTTCTTCCCTTTCTAGCACGGTGTTCAGAATGTGTTCATGTTGGTTCGCTCCTCGGCCTTGCTCCGTAAGATCATGTAATACAAACATCATTCTCCTATTCTGTACAAAATATGTCTCTAGCCTCTAGTAGTAGTCGTGTACCGTGGGTTGTGGCGAATCGATTTCTCTCTGTCACCGGGCGCGGTTATTCAATTATAGGTATAGTTTGTCGGGCATTGTTGCGCCCGCTAACTCTTTCGAGCGAAACCATCCCAAGTCTGGGTCTGGGTGTCACCTTATATCTCGTTTATGTAGTTCACTTTATAATATAGAATAGAATACATTGATCTAATACGTTTGAAAATGCGATGTGCGATATCGCTATCTTCTTTCGGTACTTTGCGACAAAATTTGTATGAAGGCGAAAGCAAAAGTAACGGATGAAGTTAGCGATTTCGCTTTTCCGGAATTTGAAGAGTCGTGCCTGTGCTAGGCCACCAGATAACTGAGTGTAAATAACAACATTTTGAACGTATACAAATACTTGTAGACAAATTACTGGATAATGTGGGTTATATAGGCGTTTAGAGGGCTTATGACCTGTCATTTCCTGTCCCTGTAAAAACCTAGATAACCCACATTCGGTTCCAGAGTTTCTCTGTCTCTGTTGGGTTATCAATAATATCTGAGTGTAAATAGTTTACAAAAATGTATTATTGTAAATCGGAAGTTTTAGAAATTCGGTTTAAAGTTCTCCTAGAAATGAATTCATGTTCCATTGGCATTTTGACGTGCGCAGAGCGTTGTATTAGATCGTGATGACTAATTTTCTCTACCAAGAGTCGAGGAACTGTACCATCCCACCTGACTCCGCCGTCCACCTTGCCGAGCTTAATTTAGAGAGGGAATCTCATTCCTAGGTATGCGAGGTGGATAAAAAATAAATAGACCGTGTCTCATCGTGTGCAGCCGTCGGAAATAGCCGGGAATACGCGAAATCTCGGGAAATCAACAGTCTCTTTACTTCAGTTGTGCCATCCGACGGGGGTGGCCGCTGCCCACTGACCGGGGCCCACTGACCGACTTCCCACTTCCACCGGCGCCGGTCGGCCCGCGATTGACAAGGTATTGAGAGAAGCCCTTCTTATATACCTACTTACCGAGCCCCTCGTGGCTGGCGATCTCTCTACCCTTCGAATTTCAAATGAGAAATTCCAATCTTTTTCCTATACTGAGAAAATTCTCGCATTGTGTAATAATTTGGGGATACATTAAAATTACTGGGACGCTTCAAATGCAGAACACTAAAATTTTACCAAATCTTCCAACTCGATAATCATTCAGCCTCTCTTTCTATGTAATACATTATTATATGGTAGGAAATGCCGTATTATTTTTATAACAATATTTAAGTTCGACACGGGTCCTACCTAAAGAACTGAAATATTCCCATCCAATTATTGTTTATTTATTTATTTTATTGTTTTTACGCCCATAGGGCTTTTTACAATGACATCTTAAAATTATTACACAGTAGGTAGCTATTCATTACCGCCAGAGATGGCAGCCAGACACTGTTTCCTAAAATGCACTAGATTTGTGTTAAAAACATTAATATTGTTAGTATACTTATTATTGCATTCTACGTATCGGTGAGTTAGCACTGTAATTGGTTTATGATTGGCTACTACAGTAAAATAGTGCATTACTACGGGTAACTCGACCAGGCACTCGTATACTAATTAAATTGGTTAGTTGACAACAATCAAACATAGATTTCAATACTTTGAACAGAAAGAGCAAATCATTTAATATTCTTCTATTTCCTAGTGTTTGTAAGTTATTTAAAAAGTTATGTTTACAATAGGAATATTTAATTTAAAATTAATAAAGCGTAAAAATTTATGTTGGACTCTTTCAATGTTCTTTACGTGAACCCTGTAATAAGGAGACCAAATGACCGAGTTATATATTCAAGCTGACTTCTTACTAAAGCAATATACAAAATTTTCATAGTTTTCATAGATTCGAAATTTTTTATTGTCCACAGTAAAAATCCCAAAATTGTTACAAAAAATGTAAATAATACATTAACAGTAGTAGCCAATACATCTTGATGATAAACTTTAATATTTTGTTGAGTAGATTTTCACACTCCATCCTTCTAACGCTATCAATAATTGATGTAATATTTTCGGCTACTGAGAAAATGTGTTTTACTTTTCCTCCCCAGTTCCCAGTTATCATAAATCCTCCAACTCCTAAAGATTGTCATCGGGGATAGGGGGGGGGGAGAGTGGGAAGCGGGACCATTACTCGAGAATCATTGCCGAATATTAACAATACCATTTATCCTGAACACGCGCTTGTATTGAAATATTCCCCTCCCAGAAGATCTACTGGAAGCTCGACCGTAACTTTCAACAGCTTTCATAATGACGTTATCGTGAAGTATTGCAAGACATATATGCGGAAATTTAGAACGAAAAGTTAAATTACTATAATATATCGGCTACGAAGGCCAGTCCTTATCTAAAGCCCGCTATATACGGGACAGTTTTCTACGCAGTTTTCTATGCAGTCTGAAAACGGTCCCGTATACAACGAAAACTGTTTAAAAAACTGCGTGCTTATGTCAGATTTAAGCTGACATGACAGTTAATGTTTTTTTATGTAAACGACATTGGTTTATTGTATGCTTTTAAATACGTAAAAAACCAATAACATATTTACATTATTAGCTCAATATACAATTTCCTGAGAGCAAACATACGATAATAACTTACAATCGCGTTTCAAAAATACACATATTTAGCGTGTCTTTTGACAGAAGTTTGACAGACTGCACAGTTTTCTGAACAAGAAACTGTGTAGTTTTCTGAACAAGAAACTGTCCCGTATACAGCGGGCATAACAAAGAAATCCTATAAAAACACATAATAAAGTATTTTTGCTTTGTTATTTAGATCCATTACGGATGCATGAAATCTATCTGCGAAAAACTGCAAGATTTTTGCCCTTTTTCAGTTTATGCCGTATAACTCATAAACTGTAGTTTTTTTTTCATAAGTTTCAACTCATTCACCACTTTTCTATGTAAATAGTTTTAAAAATAGTTTGGACACAGCTCGACTTAGCCTGATATTTCATTTCAGTACTTTTCAAGAATTTGAAACTTTAAACTTAAAAACATTTTTGTCATTCGCCTATTGCTATACTGAATCATAGTCCTACCTACAGTCGCAGGGCTTTTCAAATTTTGACGTGTACTCAATAGTGTTGTGCCCCCAGCTAGGACTGCGCCTTACGCACTGTACCTACCTCCACAAAGTCCACACAGCCGCGATACAGGCGTAGAATGGTGTTTATAGTATAGCCCACCTAGCGCATGGCGTGGCGTCTGGGTGTCTTATTACAAACCGGCTCCGGATGATAGCACTTTCACTGCGGACTGCGGCACCGTCTGGCCGCGGCCGGCTGCTAGGTCAGGGTCCGCTCTCAGCAGCGGGAACGTGCCGCACAAGTCGCACAATGCACTGCATGGCTTTACCGCTCGTCACGCGCTTCAACAGCGTGACATTCTTATCTGCAGTTTTTAAAAACCACTCGCGGCTATTATAGAACCCTTTGGGACTCTATCAGTTACATTTTTAACCCTGTCATTTTTAAGTTTAAAAAAAAAGACGTCACGGGAAAATCACGATGGTAAGGGCATACGCTCCCCTTAGTATTTTTCATCAACTGGGATTATGAACGGCGATTTACCTCGCTATAGACGCTGTTAGAATATGAAATTTTAATCTAATCGAATTGATATCCTCTGCATTTTCTTTCTTCTTCGTTGGGGGACGACGCGCGACGCCTTCTCTGGGAGCAGCTTCTTCCACTGCCTGTCCTGGCAGGCAGACGCCGCTCCTATTCTGGCCACGTCTTTCCGGACATTGTTGCCCAACGTCTTCTCGGCATCCCTCTTGGCCTTGTTCGCTGAAGAAGCTGATAACGCAATTTGTGGGTAACTTTAAACATTTGGATCTTTTGCATCATCAATACAAAATACCGCGATCCTTTATCAATTAACTAACTAACTATCACGCTATTTCCCCGTAGGGGTAGGCAGAGAAGATAGAACGCCATACCACTCTGTCCTGACATACTTCCTTTGCTTCCTCTACATTTATACATCTTCTCATGCACATACGCCGACTATTCCGACTTTTCACATGTCCACTTTCAAGTTCTTGGTCATGTTATGTCTTTCTCGGTCTTCCTCGGCTTCTACATCCAGGCACACTTGCATTTAAACTTTTTTTAGCCGTTCTTTCATCACCCATTCGCTCCACATGACCAAACCATCGTGAAAGCCCTTTCTTAATTTTGTCGATAATGCTTTATCAATTTGTTTTTCCTGTTCGTTTTCCGAGTCGCCCTTGTCTTGTTAGCACTGAACTTCTCCGCCGAGATGTGGAAACTGGAAACTGGTAACCGATGACAACTTACAGCTAACAGGGATATGACACAATAATGACATGACACTTCTGTGAAGAATCTCCGCTGAATTAGTTCGGGGAACTCCCGCTGCGCCTTTTTTGCCGTGACAGGCGGAGACAAATTCCCACAATAACATTACGTGACGGGCTGTCGTCTCCGTAGCGATACGGACCTCGGGCCTGTAATACGGTTTCCGCCCGTCATCTTTCGGAAAACGCAGTCAAATCTCTTGTGCAAATTACTCTTCGGCCAGACGGATTAACCTTTAGAATCTGTGCTAAACAGTTCATTTGAGGAAGGTGATGTAACAGACCGTTACACTAGCAGAGATCTCAACATTTATGCAGGGTTTTTTGTATTTTCTCTTCTCGATATTGGATAATTTTATACTCGAAAGACGGTTAAGTAAATTGAATGCAATGAAGAATAATGTTTTAGCACCGCCACGGAGAGCGGAGGTTTTAATAAATCAACACAATTATTACGACATATAAAAAGGTTCATAGAATTTCACGGGCTTCAGTATACAGTAAATGTTTTCGTGGGTCGCTATTCCGCGTTCCTAGGCAACAAAAATACGGCATAACAACCCAGAAAAATGTCATATGTAGTTAAGAAAATCTTTAACAAATACAATCTGTCTTCCTGAATAAAAAAATTGGACTTACTAAAAATATCATAATCTCTAATATTAATGAATTTTTATTGATATCCAAACAGAGACAGAGAAACTCTGGAAGCGAATGTGGGTTATCTAGGCGTTTACAGGGCTTATGACCTGTCATTGGCTGGGTTAAGTGGCCACTTGATGTACTCCAACATTCCCCATTCCGCCCATCATTTGATAACCATATATATGTCAATTTTTGAAACTGATATATATTGAACTCGTCTACGTCGTTCCGCATTACCGAAATCTTCTATGCTGGTGTCATCTGTTGAGAAGATTGTTAAGCATTTTTTAGCAATCATCTTCATTAGTGTAGGTAAGGCTCATACATACAGGCTTGGATACATTCAAAATGTTGTTAATTAATTTCTCTTTAATATGTAGACTTTTAACTACTAGGCAACTAGACGATTAAAATCACAAATTATCCAAGCTTGAGAAAAGTCACAGTCTGTAATGAATATTTATTGTTTCCTTTCTGTAATTTTTTTTTTCACCTACGTTATAGAATTATGGACCTTGTAACTGTTATGACTCGAGTTTCCTTACTTGAAGCGAAGTTTCATGCGGTCATAATGCAGACGAAGTATATTATATTATAGAATCACTGTAGATACACGTGTGCAGACGGTAGACGGATTGCCGCAATGGCGAGCGGGCAACTTACCAATATTTTTTCATCCAGAACCTCCCTCCTTCATCGCCTCCATGCTCCGGGAAACCGCGCACCCGGAGTAATACCGAGTGCCTGTCGTACTGTGAAAATATTCCGTTTTGTAATTTGCGTTTCTTTATTTTTTACCAACGTAGGTACTTGGCCTTTTTTTGGGTGAATATGACGTAAGTAGGTACTTTTTTTGTAGAGATGTTGACCCCACTAGGGTTGCGCAACTAAGTAGAAAAAATCGAATCGATACACATACTTATCTCGCTACTCGCTCTATAATATTTTAATTGATTAATTAATTTGGTTGGTGTGATGTATTGTATGGGCGCTTAAGTAAAACACGACTGTGACAATTATGACGGGTTTTATTGTATAATCTGTTTGACTGACTTTGCTCCTCAGAGCTCTAACTCGGAACGCAGGCACACAGCAGACATACTCCATACACGCACACGTTCGTACATCTTCTGTCGCTCTCACACACAGTCTCTTTCACACACATATCTCACAGTTGGCATAGTATTTATGCCATGTAGCGTCATCAATTTTGAATTGTCCTGCTTTTTCTTTCTATTTTTGGGGAAAAAATAAACGTTATAAGCTTGAATTCAATTGCAGTTATTTTTGTCGATCAACGTGTAGTATTGTTAAACCAACAGTTGCTCGATCACAGATCACTATCGACTCGGTAATAAGCGACGTGATAACGATTTCTTACCTATGGATGTTTAACGTTTTCGCGATCACAATGGAACACGCGTTAAAAGTTATCGATCGGGATTATTAAACGAGCGCTTGACGTTCGGCCGCGATATCGCGTGTCGAGCATCTCCGAACGTTGCTTCGGCAATGCTCGGCTCGGCGAACGTGGTATGGAAAGTATGCTCATTGTGATCGGTCAAATCGTTAGCGTTAGCACGGTTTTAACTACGTCGATAGTTATCTGTGATTGAGCAACAGGAATCAAATCAGCGTTTCCTCGACATCCCATTATTAATAATAATATTGTTTTTAATTGTACCCACGTAGGTACGTATTTCGTCCATTAACATATAAATCAAAATTCTTTTTTGTTACTAGCATTTGTTTCGTTTTAAGAGGTGTTCATTAGTGAGCTTGTCATCTTGCCAAAATACCCAGAAGACGAGAATCCGATTATTTGTCATTTTTTGTTGTATTTGTCTTACCCCTCACAATGCCGCCATTGTTGACGGTGAGGATGAATTTTTCACAAGTCGTTACACTGATTTATTGGACTCGATGTGAATTTTAGAAATGTGCGGCGCATTATTAATTCAGAGAACATACTTTTAAAAATATTTTACGCACTTTCAGCCGTTTAAAAATATCTTACGCTTCCTTACTTTCAATTGTTTCGCAATAAAAATATAATAAAATAATTTGTGACGCGAGTGTGTCTGGGTGTATAAGCTGAGGGTGACCGAGGAATACCTGGCAAAGTACAAGTGCTTGAAAGTGGGCATGTGAAAAATCGTAATAATCGGTGTGGAGTAGATGCGAGTATGTGGAGGAAGGGAAGGCGATATATAGGATAGAGTAATGAGGCGTTCTATGTATTTTCTCTGCAAGTTAATTTTGCAAAATCATAATAGATAATAGGGTTCTTCCAGATAACATGAATATCCTTGAAAACGCTATAAATATTTCAAGTATATTTTTACAATTCCAACGATATAAAACACAATGATCAAAAATTTTGTTTTCATAAATTGATAAATTTATGTTTTAAAAACACGAAATTGCGAATGATTTTTAACGCCCGTTATTGGCTAATGACGTCATACCCGTCTACCGTGAAAGGAGTGAAATTCATTCCGTAGTGAGCGCCTATATTGCTGTGACGTCACACCGCATGCGCGCTAAATGGAGGATTTTGCGAGCGATTTGAAAAAGCGCTATTTCAAACCGCGCTAAAAAATTCCCTTGATATTGTAATTTTTCAATAATTTTTTTGAAATAAAAAATCGGAAAGAACCCAATTAGGCGCTTTTACTTCGTTACGATTTGTGATCTTTTAATTCGCGTGCTATCCCATCACTAATTCTTTTTCATTCGAAATAATTTGATATTCTTTGCTTTTATGTCAACTTTATTCCATTTTCAGAAATTATGTATCAGTGTTTATGTCGCGTGGAACTAAAACACGGCCAAATTGTGAGCCAGAGTAAGTACCTACCTGAAATATTGATTAGGTAGCAACCTGCCCCCTTTTTTACGACACCCGTTTAATCTGAAGGCTGTATTCTGTAGGTATTACAAGTTCCATGAATTAAAACTAGGGCGCGACGAGTAGCGTCACCATTTAGATTTTTAATTCCACCTTTTCATCATCATCACCACCTTCATCACCATCATCACCACCTTCACCACCACCTTTTACTGCTGCAATTTTATTATACATAAACGTTTTCAGCGCATCCTTACAAAAATTCAACTTAACGATTAAAACTAATCAATCTACAATATTACTTTTAAGCATAAATTAAGCAATAAATATAATTATTTATTACAATGTGTGTATGCAGTCGAAAAACAAAAAAGTAGGTAGGTAAAATGTTTTTTCAACTGTTGTTTTTTTTTCTTTTACTTTAAATATCGATGCTAATTAATACCACACTGGTCACAACCAGTACCTACCTATTCGGATTATTGATCAACAAATGTATAGATTTAGCTAGCCTTGATTTTGAAAAGGGAGGTAGGCAGAGAGGATAGAACGCCATACCACTCTGTCCTAACAGACTTCCTTTGCTTCCTCTACATAACATTCTCATGCACATACGCTGATTATTCCGTCTTTTCACATGTCCACTTTCAAGTACTAGCCATGTCTTTTTCGGCCTTCCTCGGCTCCTACATCCAGGCACACTTGCATTTAAACTTATTTTAGCCGTTCTTTCATCACTCATTCGGTCCCACATGACCAAACCATCGTAAAAGCCCTTTCTTAATTTTGTCGATAATGCTTATCTCAGCCTTGCACTCTGCTCTAATTTGGACATTTGTACACCTATCATACATAGTCTTACCACACATAGATCGCATTTCAACAGCATTCAGTCTACTTTCATCCTTCTTTTTCCAACACCACGCTTCACTACCATACATAAGGGATTCTTTATACATATACTTTACAAAATCATTACATGAATTCCATTCCATCTGTAACCAAATTTCAAGAACCCGTTGAAATTATTTATGTTATGTACAGATTACAGATTCCGTTGCTGACGCGCCAAGTGTTAATTTCCGGGGGTAAATCCGAGCCGCGTTTCCAAATGAATGGTTGATGAATTTGTGAAGGTCCGGCCAGATTATGTCACATGTAATACACCATGTACAGTAGTCCGGCACTCGCAGTATGGTATACCATGTATGGTAGGTAGTAATCTAGTCCCAGCGGAGCTGTGAAGCCATGCGGGCAGATTTATCTCGTTAGCCGGCCGAGGAGGGATGATTGCCCGAATTAGATTTACGGGCGGACCCTCCGCCCTGTTTAACATTTTACTTAATCTAATGAACGTTTCTCGAATGCGACAATTTAAACGTGTTTATTCTATTGACTGTAAATACAGACACTGTTAATAGCGGCGAATTACACGGCTAACTAACTAACTAACCATCACGCCATTTCCCCGTAGGGGTAGGCAGAGAGGATAGAACGCCATACCACTCTGTCCTGACATACTTCATTTGCTTCCTCTACATTCATACATCTTCTCATGCACATGCGCTGATTATTCCGACTTTTCACATTCCACTTTCAAGTACTTGCCGTGTCTTTTGCCATGTTCTCTCGGCTTCTACATCCAGGCAGGCACACTTGCATTTAAACTTCTTTAGCCGTTCTTTCATCACTCATTCGCTCCACATGACCAAACCATCGTAAAAGCCCTTTTTTAATTTCGTCGATAATGCTTATCTCAGCCTTGCACTCTGCTCTAATTTAGACATTTGTACACCTATCATACATAGTCTTACCACACATTCGCCTGAGAGATCGCATTTCAACAGCATTTAGTCTACTTTCATCCTTCTTTTTCCAACACCACGTTTCACTACCATACATGAGGGTTGGTACCAGAACTCCGTTGTGTCTGGATTTTCACGGCAAAACAATAAAACTTGAGAATAATCACGCGGAGATCGAACCTGAATCCCCTCGCGTGAAATCAGAGCCTTTACAATTTGACATCTCAACAGAGACGAGAAGTTTGGAAGGGAATATGGATATCTAGGCGTTTACAGGGCTTATGACCAGGCACGTTAATTACAACATTCCCCACTTCGCTTAGTATTTGATATACATATCTGCCTTTCTTTTTTTACTCACTGCCATTCGAACTCCTGATTTGTGGAGGTAGTTAAAAAACGGACTTCACTGCTTCGAACAAGAATTTCAGAGAAGTGCCATTGCATATTTGAAAAATACTCCCGTGTTTAGGTGTCTAGTTACCCACTACGTCATCAATAGGCATCTACGTCATCACTAGACATCTACGTCACACGTGTTGTGTATTGGCCTAGATGCTGGAGTCCTTAGACGGTGGAATCTGATAATAAGTGGTGTTATGAAATTAACCCTAGGAAGCGTATATTTTTAGAAAATTTGTACGGAAACGCCCCTTCTTGCGAATTCTTGTTCGAAGCTTCTCTGCAATAATTTTGGATATCTTTTTATAACATCATCATCATCGTAATAGTATATCTAAACAAGTCACACAGATAACTATCGACGTAGTTAAAACCGTGCTAACCACGTGCTAGCCCTAACGATTTGATCGATCACAGTGACATTCGTTCGATACCGTGGTATCGATAGCCGAGCATAGCCGATCTGAGCCGAGCGGGGCCGATGCACGCTATAACGCGGCCTTACGTCAAACGTTAAATCAACGCGCTTGTCGGATTTTTTATTATGTCGACTGCTTTTCTCAATATATAAAACCGGCTAAATTATAATAAAGATTGAATGAAGATTTGTGCGAATAAGATATATCTCGGGAAATGGCTCGCGACTAGTATGCGCTCGTTTAATAATCCCGATCGATAACTTTTAACGCGTGTTCCATTGTGATCGCGAAAACGTTAAACATCCATGGGTAAGAAATCGTTATCACGTCGCTTATTACCGAGTCGGTACTGATCTGTGATCGAGCAAATGGCCATGCATTCGTACAGTGAGTGCCTTTGAGGTCATTTATATAAAAAAAAACAGGAGCTTAATAAATTATCCAATTATATTATTCAATATTATTACATCATCGATTGAATTGGCATTCACTTTATAACAATTCGAAGTTAATTATCTATTAAATACAAAAAAAAACTTTGCTATTGATGTCACTTGGTTTACATTATATTTTTAAAGTAAAAAACATCAATAACAACGTTTTTTATAAGTACATTATTAATATTACTCACCACCTCTTGCAAGCGATATTTTACGTGTTTTTTGTTGTATTCTGTTTTTATTTTGCAATTATAGTATTATTGAGTTTTTATCCTTCTTTTCTTTTTAAATTGTGTAAGCGTTTGATTTTTCATTTTTAGGATATGAATTTCATGTGTATATTTATTTTTGAATTGTTTTATAGCGCTTCAATGTTCTGTTATACAATTTTTATTGTTATTATATTATATTCATTGTATTTCTTAACTGTTTTTAAATAATCCTTTTTTTCGATTGTTTGCGATGACAATATTGATACTTGTATAAATATTTTGTAAAATCCATTATCCAATATCAACCTTTATCGCGTGACCTTTCTAAGGACCTATGTATTTCGTAATTATACTATTGAAAGTGTTAACTAACTAACTAACTAACCAACACGCCCCCATTTCCCCGAAGGGGTAGGCAGAGAGGATAGAACGCCACACCTATCTATCCTGGCATTCTTCTCTTGCTTCCTCCACATTCATACATCTTCTCATGCACGCACGTCGATTATTCCGACTTCTTACGTGCCCACTTTTAAGCCCTTGTTTTACTTGATCATGCCATGTCTTTCTCGGCCTTCCTCGACTTCTACATCCAGGCACAGTCGCATCATATATTTTTTTAGCCGTTTTTTCCTTAAGTGTTAGGTAATTTCAAAACAAATGTAAATAACTTGATTATACAAATACAGTATTTATACCATGTAAAGTTTAATGACTGTTAAGAAGTGCTGATATTTTTATTTAATTTGACATGTTCATATTATCTTCCTAGATACACATGAATTTATCACAATCGTTATGAAGTTACCGTAGTCGCTACTCGCTACAATATATACCGGACAGTAATGTAACAGCCATATTTCCGCAGCTTTTGTGAATTTTCTCTATGCCAAAACATTTTAAACCCCTCTGGCAGTTTTCCACTTTCCACCTGTCCTATAAAACTAAGTTTACTACCATCTGCCATTACTATGTAACCAGTTACCACACCAGCGAGGGGCATAGCTTACAATGTTTTCCGGCCATTTTATCTTTCCGTTGCCGTTGTTTAAAAATCTCTTGTACGAACAAAACTCACAATTTTTGTGTACAAACATACGAAAATCAGCAATTTGTGGTAAATCATGTACGGAACACTCAAATTTTACCAAATCTATCAACTCGATAATCGTAAAGCCATGCGAAAAGGGATGAACGATTTCTAAAAAAACCGTGGTTCGAAATTTAACTGTTGCAGATTTGAAATTAGTTTGACGGCGGCACTGCATACATTATTATATTATGTTAGGCATCGCCACGAATTTATACGCTATTTAAATATTTTTATTATTATCAGATAATTCCTTTGTCGTTATGATTCATTTTGTTTTGATAAATAATCTACAACTATCTCAGTTTATTTCCCTCGACATTGTCATTATTCATTATTGTAGTACAAGCTCCTTGTGGTAAATGTTGTATTTAACTTTGGGTGACTTTGGAATAATTTATCAATAGGTACTAACTCGGTTAAATATGTAATAGAACACGACTGTTTCATCCAAGTTATTATTGGTTACGATTAGAAATCGTTTAACCGTTCCGTTCGAATTCCGAATTGTTTGATAACGCGTTGTTCTAACGCTAATGATTGGTCGGAATAAGTATTTTTATCACTAAAGATAATACTGCTGACCTATCTAAATGAAAGTGCGTGCGCGCGCCGACCGACCATTCTCACTTCTCTACTTCTCTCTTGACTCGTGTTTCGTGTTTGAATTTGAATCAAAATATTTTCCGACTGCATTTTCCTAGCGATATTTGCTGCCGTCTGGCAACATCGGACACACGACACTAGCGCCTCTAGCGGACTGGCTGCGCACTGCGCGTTCATGGCGGCCGCGAGGAGTCGCGGAATGTTATATTTTTACAAATAGGAATTGCAACTTTAGTATTAGTTTACGTGTTACTAAGTTTTATCTGTGGTATAAACTGTTAAGTGACTGTGTCCACGTATTTTATTGTGCATTTATAAACTTACATCATCGGTGATATTTCCGCTTTCTTCGGACCTCGCAATATGTTTTTTTAGATCTACAAATTTTGTGCCCAGGAAATCGAAGCCGGCGAATTTGTTTCGAAAGTTATCGCGGAAGTTCGAAATCAATATTAATTCTGAGGTATTTATATTCCTTTACGTTTCGGTCGCGACTTTTGTCAGCGTTCGCCAAATGATGACAAGACGTTTTCCGATGGCGGCCCTTGCAGTCTTTCCAACTGACCGAAGACAACCGGGATCCAATTACGTCACGAAAATGCATTTTAATATATTTCACCGCGGCCTGCGGCTGGCTATATTTGTATTATCTAGAAATTGAGTTCTCTGCATGCCGCAACTTCCCCGCGGAGAACTGTCACACGCGAATAGCTGGGGATGGGAGAGATTTAACTATGCACCAACTTCTGTTGCATTCAGAGTCCATTCAGTCCAACTCATCGAAAATGTGTTGTCATCATTAGCGTAAGGCGAATTTATGTCTGTATTTTAATTCCATTCACCGCTAATAATCATTCGGAAGTGTTCGTAACATATTTTCTAAATTGTCAAATCAAATCCATATGGATTACAGTGTAAAGATCTCAACTTTGGTACTGATATTCAAATTTTGTAAATTGAAATATTTTTCTACAGGTAGAAATAAGTTTTGTTTTTAAGCTGCAATGAATCGGCACATTTCCATTTTTCACAGAACTATTTCTCTATGACTTATCAATAATGAGTATAAATGCATTCATGTGCATTTGGTGGTTGGAATAACAGCAGTATAGCTTGTCTGTGGTATACCTCTACTGTGGCATGATATTCGCATGAGCCATGAGTGTTGCTTCCGACACGGGTATTGTCACCATAATACTCCTGCAGGTGACAATTTTATCTCCCATATTTGTTGTAATTTGTGACATGCGATAATTTGTTTAAAGACAATACTACGGTCTTAAGAAAATTTAAAAGTAAATTAACGAAGTTCTGTGATGCCCTTAATATGTTACCTTTTTTTTAAACACAATAAACTTTGAAAGAAATATTACATACTTAACATTTTAATTCAATGTTCTCCAACTGTAAATATTTATGTGAGTTGCCAATACTACAAGCTTAAAAAATGTTTTTTCAAATATTATGTCGAATAGTAATGATAGTCCAGTGGTAGCGTTGCGGACTTTGAGTCTGATATGTCAGATTCAAACCCCACTCTGCCAAAATTTAGGCCTGCTAAAAAAGAAGCACTAATTTACAAATTAAAATGCAGAACTCTTTTTTTTCAGTTAAAGTGTGTATTTTCAATAAGCTCTGGTCAGATTTAGTAAAATTAGAATATGTTTATAATATATTACAAAATATTTTCAATTTTAATTCTAATCAGGTTTGTAACCTGCACTGTGTAAGTATATCATTAGATTAGATATGTATTTTCTTGGACTTGACTCACAAATGTTCAGCTGGGACTTGACACTTTAGACTTCCATTGTGTTAGGTAATAGGTGAATAAGATTCAAACGCTCGGAAACAAACTAACTACATCTAGATGCATCACCATATTCCTTTGTAAACTGTAAATATTAAATCCAACCGGCCAACATTCCATTGGTGGCTTTAGAAATATTACTAAGCTTATCAGAATCTTTGTAATAATTTCATAATATATTATTTGTTGCCGTAATCGGACATCGTTCAAGTTAACCCTTAAAGTACTGTGCTTGAAACGATCCACGCCATCCGGTGATGTAACCTCGGGTTACCCATACAAAATGTTGATTCATAACTTTTACAATTGTATTTTTCATTTAAATGTTTTTTTAATCAGTGTGTAGTTAGTATCTCTGTCTGTCATAATAACTCATTTTCATTTTTTTAAAGCTGAAAAACGCATTAAAAAAATCATACTGCAAAATACACGATGTTCGTATGAAGTTAAGTAATTACCTACAATGTTATTATGTATCAAATATTTCTTTTCCGGTGTAAAAAAGTTTGATTGAATATTAATTAAAATTCCAGTGTTATATTTTTTATATTTACGGAAATATTAATTATTTAGTGAGATTTTGCAACGCAGGTTACACCACCGCATATCATGTGTAAATAAATATTTTATGTTGACCCCCTACGGGAATCGAACCCGCGACCCCATGCACGGTAGCCAAATGCGCTACCACTGTGCTACGAGGCGGACACACTGCTAGATTATATTTTCTTGATCCCCTGGATTGCCTACATTTGCAGTGTATTTCCCAATAGTCGTGACAGCTATGTGAAGTAAGGAACTGTGTTTGGTAACAGCGGACAGATGTACACGGCGCCGTGGCCCGATGGATGGCTGACCTTGGTGTCAGGGAAGCACACCGCATTATGTACAATTATTATTTCCCTGTGTTGTGTTCACTAACTAACTCACCGTACCAACTACCAACTTGTTGCTGCCTGGAAGAAATATAATATTCGTGTACAATAACTGCTCGTAGTGGAAGACTTAATTTTATCATGTTTGAAGCAATTTTTTATATTTAAATTCCTCATTCATTTAGACCAGTGTTTCTTAACCCTATTGAAAGAATCGCCCCCTTTTCCACGGTAACATTATCCAACGCCCCCCCCCCCTTAAAATTTTATTCTTTTTATATAGGCACATACCTGTATGTATTTTATGCAATGGATTTCCTACTCAAAAAAATGAACACACGTAAAAAGTGACACATTTTTTAAAGTGAACGAAACTCTTTTTTCTTATTTTGTACGAATAAACTAAAAACCACGATATTGAGTATTATTATGCCTCAGTTGAATAAGTGTAGTTTTATTTAACAGAACTTGAAAAATCAAAGCGCCTAAAGAAAGTGTATCAGTGTGCATAGCTCGTATATAAGCTTTTTTTCTATACTGATACAATGCCCACTCGACCTTCTGCAGTGCCCCCTAAATGTTAAAAATTTAAAAACGCCCCCCCAGACCTCCAAAACGCCCACCTAGGGGCACTGGCGCCCCGGTTAAGAAACACTGATTTAGACTCTGAAACTTGATTTGGCATCCCTCAAATCAATGTAGCGACTATTATTATTTCACTGTGAAATCTGTGAATCTTTTGATCAAATTGCATACTCGTATTTTCTACCCGCAGAGTGAGTTTCGTTCACTTAGAATTTCCCGAGCCGTTAAATTCAATATTAAAAACGCCCTTGAGGTATATTTATACGAAAACGGCGCCATATAAATTATTCATAATAATAATAAACCTGTAAATTATAGGTACCCGAAAAATCAATCTAAGCTGGGACCTGAATGTGTTCTGCACATGATTTAGATCAAACAAAATTTGAACTTGGCTAAGACTCGTTTGATTTTCAGCCTAAGACACTTAACTATCACCATTGTCAGTAGATCGAGGCTTAATACTGCAGGTTCTTGGTTCAATTTCCCGTGAGATCGCAGAAACTTCAATGGAATTTTTTGTGATTTTATTTTTCTCTGCGGTTGGCCCTCCTGGCCATTTAAAATGGTTAAAAAACAGACAAACAATAAACAAACATCCCACTAGAGGCTGTAATGTCAGGTGTGAGCAGTTGCCCTTAAATTGAGTAGAGAACATTCGCGTTTCTTCGCTGCAATGTTGCAGTGTAATAATCAGATTTGTTGAGCGTATTTGCTCAGTAAATGTTGAGTGATATTGTTAGTATTACCCAAACAATAGGTGCGTGTATCTCAACGCGTGTTAAATAATGCCCCGACACATGTGTTGCGTAAACAATTTCACTTTGGTGTTATTATTCCGGCATTCCTGTATTTTTTCAAGTTTAAGACACAAAAGATTATTTGAGTCAGGGTTATTTTAAGAACAATACGCTGATATATCGCTGTACCTGCGCTGCTAACCACGCATCTTAAAATATATGTAAAACAGCGAGATAACATTCATATAATAAATAAATAAGTCTTGAATCATTCTCTATTTTTATTAACAATTTAATGAGTATATACAGAATGTGTTGAATGCTATTTCTAGTTGTACGACCACATTGTAATGAATGTACATTGTGAATTCTGACACTTCAAGAATTATTTATCATTTCAATTAACATTTTTCTTACGATGTGTTATAATTATTAATATTTATATATGTTGTAAAATAATAAGTAATATAACGTTGCTTCCACCGCAAAATTACCTAACTGACAATTCTCACTTTTTGAACTAATTATACAATATTGTCCGCAATAATGACCCCCACCACTCAGCAAAATTATACAATTAAAAACAATAGTTTAAAAAAAAAAAAAATGTATAAACAAAAATACTTTAATACATCATAACAATACAAGTGACAATTATTCTTTAAACAAAATTTCATAAGTAACATTGCCATTATATTGTAAGTATATTTTAAGCTTTGTTGAAATAAAAAAATAACCAAAAATATTCATTATGTATACGTGTTTTTTTATTTCCTCTAAAATGACCTTTATGCAGTTAGGTAATTTTACAGTGGAAGCAACGATAAAGTAGGTACCTATTAGTAATGTGCTGATTTGGACAAAAATATCTTTCAACCGAGTTAGATTAACATTAATGCAAGATAAGTAAAATATTTGTGTAAATTTGCCTATGATGGTTAATAAATGATTGCTTCACAAATTTGATATCAGTTCAGTATGTTTTTATAAATAGCTGGAAATCTAACTCGGAAACAAACAGTTGTTTTGTAACATGCTAACCACTGGTTTATGAAACCAAATGTTTCCCAAAAATCTTATTTTAAACATACTAAAAATTTTCTTAAAGCGGTTACATAATTAAATGTGTTTTTTTCAGCATGGAACATTATTGCATAAAGCTGTTCATACCTTGCCAATGTGTACATTGTATTTTTAATAGGTAATTAGATTAACATGCTTGTAACGAGGAGCATATAATAAAGTATTTACGTTACTTGGAATAAATCACCGCTATCTCTCATGGCCGGTACTCTGAACTGCATTTTACTTTCCTATCATACTCTCCATTTTACTAGGCAGTTCTAGACATTTCTATTTTTCACTTTTCCAACTCCGGTTGATACACTTGTCGGTGTAGAGAGTTAAAACATTGGCTTGATTTGTAATAGCATAAAAATTACAGTAATGTGTATTACTCCCCGGAAACCCCAAAACCAATACAAAAACGGATGCATTTTGTATTGAAAAAATTGTATTACTAACAACATTTTGAATGTATACAAATACTTGTAGACAAATTACTGGATTATACCCATGCAGGGCTGATTGATCCCAACCGAGACAGAGAAACTCTGGAAACGAATGTGTATTATCTAGGCGTTTACAGGGCTTATGGCTGGGTTAAGTGGCCACTTGATGTACTACAACATTCCCCATTCCGCCCATCATCTGATAATCGAAACTACTATATATATATTGAACTCGTCATAAGCCCTGTAAACGCCTAGTTAATCCACATTCGTTTCCAGAAGTTTTCTGTTTCGGTTGGGATATCAATACACCAATAAAGATAGATTGCCAAAAATGCTTAACAGATGTCACTAGAGAGAAAAAATATTAAAAACTGTCGAAAAACCAACTCAAATGTGGATACTTCTGTACAAACTCAATATTAATATTAACTCAATATTCCTGAATTTGAAAAAATTCTACCTCATCTCTGTAGGGATATAAAATGAAAAATTATATTACTGTTTATTTTAGCGATATCTTTTATCAGCCAATAATTCTAACTGTTTTTATATCCCCTTTCCTCAATATAACAGGATACATTTGTGGTAGATTACCGCTAAAATAATTCGTTTTGAAAATTCCCTCCCGTGTCCTGTTTTGACGATGGTTCGTTGGAATCTAGTTTTGTGGTTTATCCTTAACCTTTCGGGTTCAGGCGATGTTGTTTGTGCGCTGGCGCCATCGGTTGTTTCCCTGTTAACCTTTGACTGGCGAGTGCTGTACTTATCAGTGGAGTGCATCGCGGTGATGTATAACCAACTGTAGTACTGTAATAGCGACAGTTTCAAGGATACAGAGATATCTGTAATCAGCGTAATGAGTATTGATGCCTAGGTAGGTAGTATAGTTAGGGTCTCAACCGCTAGTTTCAAGTCAAGCGAGTGTAAAAATAATTGCAATCTTTGTGAAATGTAGCTTTTTATAGCACCAACTTTGAATACACAGATTGTGACGCGGTGAACAGGGTGTGAGGAAGGGGGTGGCTGCTATGCGGGGATTTAAGAGAGAAATGAGCTTCCCCACCCTTTTGGTGAAAAGAACTAAAAATAATCAAAACAATTTTTCCTCTCGGAATTTGACTTGACCCCCTCTTCCACACAACCCGCCCATCGATCCACCAGCTATCCCAGTCGGGAGACTAGAGAAAACAAAATGCTCTAAAAATAATATATGTGAGGTTAAATCCTCAAAATCTCAAATTACGTCATCCATTCGTACCCTGAGGCTGGGATGTTGAACCAGAGTGAAACACTGCTTTTGTTAGATACAATAAATATATTTCATTAAATAGTCACAGAGTTAATAAAAATATTAAATTATCCATACAAGTATACTCTCTCGCCGTGCGTTTCAAGCAGCTCAGACGCAAACCAATAAAATATTTGGCGGATTTCCACCTTTATAAACAAACCAAAGAAACCTAAATTTAGTTGCAACAAAGAATAAAATTAATTTGAATATTTACTGATTTTAATTTCTTCTGAATAACCCTTACAACATGGAGGATGTTTTAGTATGGGAGATTTTCTGCTAAGTTGGTAAATAATGCGTCATGGCGCAATCTACAATTTATTCTAGCGACAAACATTGGGGGCAAACATTAATACTCCTAAGGAATGCAAAGCAATTATTAAATTATTCTAAATGATGATTTTTCAATTTGAAAATAATGACATGGATGGACCAAAGCTAAAGACCGTTGACACACTTCATTACATCCGGTGGTAAAAAACATGATGACAATCTTCAATATCTTCCCCCCTTCTTCCGTGGACTTGGATGGGCGCGTGGCCTAGGCGCCGCCCTCAGCGCAGCTGCACCTTCGCGAGCCTCCTTAGCGTCATCCTTTTGTCTGGCTATACCGGGGGGTTCATCAGCGAAACAGCGGACATGTTGTGCTTGTTGCGATGACCAAACGGCACTTCCGTCGGGGGGTAGATCTCCCAGTCATCGAATGCGAATTTTACTCCGCGATATTCTCATACCGTCCAAACCTCACATTCCTCGTGGCGGAGTAATACCGTCAACCTCTCACGGGAATTGCCATCAAAATTATAAAATGGTACACAAAAGTTTTTTTGTATCACAAGAACTCAAAATGGTGGTGGTTGTGTGAATTAATAAAATAAAAATAAAAAAGGTGAAAATAGAATTAATAAAAAAAGGGTTCCTGGCGGAATGAATAACGGCAATCATAACGGAATTTAGATTTCTGTGTGTAGCTAATTACGGGTAAATAGGATTCATCTGGTTACATCGTATGATGAAATCCTTTTATTTTAGGCGTGCTGGTATAAAATAAATGTTTTGACGCTTCGTGTGACCGCCATCTTGTCCGTTCGTCAAAAAACGCTCAAGACTAAAAGGTCCTTGGCAAATTGGTATTGCCACCATTTTTGAAGCTAATTAGCTGAAAAAAATCGCTAAAGAAGGTTTGAATAATTTTGCAGTATTTATCTAGTGCGCATTCGCGCTGTGACGCTCAATTATAACGTCACAAGGTGAACATGACAAGATTCTTGGAGAATTGGTATTCTAGGTAACTGACATTTTACAGGGTGTAACAAAACTCGATGTACAAGCGGGAAACTGGTGAATCTACATCGTAAACTGGAGAAATTGTGTAATATGACGGCCTATAAGGATGACGTTTGGGGGGAAAACATACGTGAGGTTGCAGGTTTTCGTTTTTGTGAAAAAATTATGAAATTTTAATGGACGACCTCGCTCTGGTCGTCCGTCCACGGCACTAACCGTAAATTTAAAAAAAAAATATATTTTTATTTATTTTTCTCAATTCATACATTCTTTAACAATAAAATCATAATGCATTCATAGTAACATAAATGTGCCATCTTACCCGTGGATATGATATATTCCGGAGCAATCCTTTGCAATGATGGCTCACGTGATACAGTGGTTGTGTACTGGGCGGGTGTCGGTGTCGAGGGTGACGAGAGACTGATGCTGTGTTGTGTTTCAGGAGAGCGGGCAGCTGGCGAGCCTGGACGAGATCCAGCTGAGGGCGCTGCTGGACGAGGCCGTCACATACAAGACACCCAAGGACCGCGAGGGGAAGAGTCTACTCTTCAAGGTACAGTTGACAACATTTACTAACCTCTACATCTAATGCACTATCCTTCAAAACTTGGATCTGCCAATTATCACGCAGTACACAATGCTATGCCCCTATAGCAGTGTTTCTTAACCCCGGGCTCCAGCGCCCCTCGGTGGGCGTTTTGGAGGTCTGGGGGGGCGTTTTTAAAATTTTTAACAGTTAGGGGGTGCTGCAGAAGGTCGAGTGGGCATTGTATCAATATAGAAAAAAGCTTATATACGAGCTATGCACACTGATGCACTTTCTTTAGGCGCTTTGATTTTTCAAGTTCTTTTAAACTAACTACATTCTTCATTTCACGCGCAACAAAATTTTACTAAGGCATAATACTCAATATCATGGTTTTTTCTACCACCGTGTTTTAGTTATTCGTAGAAAATTTAGAAAAAAGAGTTTCGTTATTAAACACACTTTTGGGGGGGGCGTTGGATAATGTTACCGTGGAAAAGGGAGGCGATTCTTTCAATAGGGTTAAGAAACACTGCCCTATAGCAACCGCTGTGACAATACTTGAAACAACCAATCAGAGCTCTTGAAACAGTGCTCTGATTGGTTGGGGATCTACCAGCTTATAGTAAATGTGGTCACAAACACAATAATATTCATTTTCATAGATAAGATATTTTCTTCCGTCCCTTGTCAGGTCCAGATTTAGACAATTGTCTCAATTTCAACTTGTTAGAGAGAAACAGAATGATTAACATGTATTAGATAGTGGAAGATAGATATAGTTGTATAGTTTCAAAAATGCAAATTAACATGTCAAATTAACATGTCACAAACACAATATTCTCAACAACATTTTGAATGTGTACAAATACTTGTAGACAAACTACTGGATTATACCCATGCTGGGCTGATATCAGATATTATTGATATCCCAACCGAGACAGAGAAACTCTGGAAACGAATGTGGATTATCTAGGCGTTTACAGGGCTTATGACCTGTCATTGGCTGGGTTAAGAGGCCACTTAATGTACTACAACATTCCCCATTCCGCCCATCATCTGATAACCATATATATACAGATTTTTTAAACAGCCATATACAGGATGTAACAAAACTCGTACAACCCGGAAACTGGTGAATCTACATCATATTTATTGTATATTGAATTCGTCATAAGCCCTGTAAACGCCTAGATAATCCAGAGTTTCTGTCTCTGTTGGGATACAATATACTCAAGTGGCATATCCTTACATAACAGACATATCTCATTAGACTGTGTTGTGTGTTGCAGGAGTTGCTGCACGAGGTAGAGCAGGACTCGGAGCAGGAGGCGAGCGGGTGGGGGGGCGCGCGCGGCGGGAGCGCGGCGCGGCGCGGGGCGGGCGCGGCGAGGCGCGGCGCGCGGCCGCTGCTGGCGCACTCGGGCAGCCTGCAGGACCTGGCGGGCGCGCCGGCCGCCGCGCGCGCGCCGCCGCGCCAGCCGCGCCGCGCCGCGCGGGCGCCCGTGTCCGCCGCGCGCACGCTGCAGGGGGGCAGCCTGCCCGCCAATGTGGACCAGGTAACCAACAATACAATGAAAGCCCCTACCCTTTTTTTCCCTAGACTGCTTTTAAAGACTATGTGATAAAAATCTTTTTTCAGTCCAGCCAACTCTACCAATTTTTTTTTTTCAACAAGCTAAAACGCGATTTTATTTAATATGTTTTTATAAGTTATTGTGATAAAAATACGGATGAATTTACGATTATGTACGCAAACAAATGCTTTTCTCCAGCCAGTAACAAAACTGTCAAAAATTATGTACCCCGTCGACTCAACTGTCATGTTCTCGGGCGGCCATCTAATAGAAGCTATTGTATAATTAAAATGCCATGTCATTGTTTCCATCACTTAGATACAAGGAGTGACCAAACCAACCAGAGTCGTTTTTGGGATATTTCCCCACTTCAAAATTTTAACAGTGGCATAGGGTGTATGTTAGTTTTCCATCACCCAAACCCTGATCATGTATGTTAGTTTCTACCCTGATCATTATTTATTAGTAATTTACTACCACCCGTGTGGAGACCGACATACTGCCTCGCCAGGCCTCCCACCCCAGACATCCACCCGTGCATCCGCGGTCAGGTTCTCAATGGAGGGGGGATTAGGGAAACAACCACTAGTATAACCAACAATACAGATATTATCAGACCATTGCCTAGACCAGGGATGGGGAAATCTAATTTGAAAAGGGGCATATCAAGAAATTACAACATTTAAGAGGGCCAAAAAGGGTTTGAAAGTAATAATAATAACAAAAAATCTATTTTATTTAGAAGTGCTGGTCGCGGTCGCCGGTCTTTTTCGTGTTTTCTGAAAGTGGGGAATTTTGATTTTGATGATTTGTTATGTTCAAATTAAAAATCGAATTTTGTTTGTTGATTGTCAAATTGAATAAAAACTAACTAACTAACTAACCATCACGCCATTTCTCCGTAGGGGTAGGCAGAGAGGATAGAACGCCATACCACTGTGTCCTGACATACTTCCTTTGCTTCCTCTACATTTATACATCTTTTTCATGCACATACGCTGATTATTTCGACTTTTCACATGTCCACTTTCAAGTACTTGTTGTACTTGGTCATGCCATGTCTTTTTCGGCCTTCCTCAGCTTCTACATCCGGGCGCACTTGCATTTAAACTTCTTTTAGCCGTTCATTCATCACTCATTCGCTCCACATGACCAGGCCATCGTAAAAGCCCTTTCTTAATTTTGTGGATAATGCTTATCTCAGCCTTGCACTCTTCTCTAATTTGGACATTTGTACACCTATCATACATAGTCTTACCACACATAGATCGCATTTCAACAGCATTCAGTCTACTTTCATCCTTCTTTTTCCAACACCACGCTTCAAATTGTATATAAATTACTGGTGTCGGTCGAGGGCCAGATTGAAACACGCCGCGGGCCGCCTTTCTCCATCACTTGCCTAGACTGTAAAACTCCACAAACACAGCCGTGCCACAGTACAAACTTCTCTAACTCAAATACACATAAGGCTTTCTCATACATCAGCCCTGAAGATGGAAACTGCAATGTGCTCCAAAACGTCGGCAACACAAAACCTACAAACATGGCATAATAACCCAGAAAAACATATTTATTTTAAAAAAAATTCAAAGTAGGATACAAATCACTTTTTGACGTCATTATTATAAAAACAAAAGATTACAAAAAATATCACAAAATTATTATAAAAATAACATAACAAAAACTATACAAACATAAATTAACACGTCCAAGGGTTTGGATCTTCAAAATAGTCACCTATCTGGTAATAGGCCTTCAAGCATAATTGATTTTTAATTTTTTTTTTATACATAATGATTGAATGCTTTCTGGCACCCTGTTATACAAGCGTGTACGTTGCCCTCTAAACGACTTACTGACCCTTTGCAGCCGGCTTATAGTATCTGCAAATTTGTTTTTATTTCGCGTGTTCCTATCATGCTTGTCGCAATTTTTTAGGAACAAATCCTTGTTTCAATGTAAATCTGCACTATCTCCGTTGTTTAAATTTGGGGTTAGAGGCTCTAGCGCTCATCACACATTAATGTCTTGTCACAATAACAACACAAGTTGCGTGTTCCAGCACAACTTCGGCGTGTCGGAGGTGCGGCACAGCTGGTGCGCAGACGGGGTGGCGGGCGGCGACTACATCGCCACGGTGACGTGCGTCAACCCCCCGGCGCAGTACCGCGCCGCGCACCAGCCGCGCGCGACTACATGCTGCTGGAGCTCAACCGCCGGGCGCCCTCGCCGCCAGAGCGCTGCTTCGCCGCCGACGACATGGACACCAGGTACAACAAAATATTTTAATATGACACAAAACAGGTACCTGACCCTTTTTTTTTGTCCCCATTGTAGCTTTTTGAATTGTTCAATTTTTAAGTTGAACAAATCAATATCCCTAAGTTCATTTAACATTTCCATACCTCTTGTATGGTTCGCAATTACGTCAGTTCTGCCATGAGGAATATTCATCAGTACATGACGTCGGCCTCTACACAAACACAACTCATACCCATTTATTTATAGGAAAACCAACAGTCAAATAATCATTATAATAAACATTAAAAGAAAACAGAGTAGACCAATTAGAGGTTTTCACAGGTAGTAACAAAAATAGGTAAAAAAGGAAGAAAAATATTCTCATCGTAAGATTACTACAAATAAATTATATGTACATAAAAGTGAGTTAAAAGTTAGAAAAGAAAGAAAAAAAAAAAATGCTAACTCAACAAAATGTGATCAACAAAGTGTGATTTCACTCGGAAAGCAAACGCCGCACATCACCATGGTTATTCTCAAATAAATCTATATTCAATGTTTTAGATATTTTATTAAAGTTATTGGAGGCTCGCCATATATACGAATTTTTTCTATAGTTAGTATGTACCAGAGGGGTATAAAGAAGAGGGTTGTTACGAAGGGGGAATATTTTATGGAAAGTTTAGATAGTAGTTCCGTATGGGCTATTTCACGACGCTTTATTAAAGATAGTAGGTGATCTGAAAGCCTGGAGTCAACAATACACTATCTCTTCTAGATTCCAAACTTTGCTCTTTTATTAGATCCTCGTGATAAATGTATCTTAGGAATTTCTTTTCAATTTGTTCAATTTGTCCTATACGAGTATATTTCTTGTGATAGTATTGGTGATGTATTGTCACTAATAAAAAATATTCAGATTCATTCTACATTTGTTTTTATGAGCTTGGCTGACAGCTGCAGGTGGAGTGGGTCCGATCCCCCTTAGTTGGCAGCTGACTTGAGTAGGCGTCTCTAGAATATACTAGGGAGTGGTGGTAAGGAACACAGAGGTGTTGGTGCGAGCCCTGCCGTGCAGACATTAAACTGAAAAAACTGAGAACGGTTTATTGGTCCGAATGTTTTCAGATTATTATAACATACTGCTGACTTGCATAGTGTAATAATCGTCTGACCAAATTCCCACAGTTCAAAACATGCATTCAAGGAACTTGTACTATTGTAATAATAATAAGGAGGTATAACCACAGTTTTCGGAGAAATAATTTATCTCTTTTCTGTCATATTGAATCGTATTGCTGTATGATTATCAAGTATATTTTTCACTTGCTTGCATTTTTACTTTGATCGCAATTTGTTAGTTAGTAAATGTGTCGTGGTGTTTGCAGGTCCTCTTCCAACCGCGGTGTGTCGGTGAAGTACAAGTCGTGCGCCACGCTGGAGATCGGGCACGAGCCCGGCCCTGCGCCGCCCGACGCCATCACCACCATCGCCACCTCGCCCGCCGTCACCTCCGTGACCTCCATCACCACGCAGCCCATCACCACCTCCTCGCACTTCAACGGGCTCGCCATGCTGCCCTCCATGGGCCCTCGCTCCACTGTCGACATCAAGGTACACACATACACTCACTCCACACTGCAATATTCTCACTCAACCTACACTCGAATAAACCTTATTTACTTTATTCCAGAAGTATCAAGACGAGAATGGCAACTCCCTGCAGACTGTCAACACCTCCCACTCTTCCTCTGGCTCCAAGACTAAACTAAAACGTAAACAGAAACGTTTGAACGAAACGGATATTGTTATCAACATGATCGACGGCTACCGTGGCAGCGAACGGCTCGATGTTATTCTCAAGTTCATAGAATCCAATACTCCCGACTGCAGTAAACACAAGCCACATAACCGAACCACCCCTCACAAGGGGAGGGACGACAAGAAGAGGTCCACGGAGCGAAGGGCCAAGGACAGCAAAATGGACAAACTCAAGAAATCTAACTCCATGGAGGAGCTGTCTCGGAGTAAACTGGACGATCTCACTTCCTCTTCCAAGGACAGTCTCAGTCTGAGAAATAGTAAAAAACAATCCGCATTCCACCAATCCGAGCATTCAGACTCCAAACGCAGCGATCGCAGATCTTGGGGAAACGACGGCTCCGACTCTTACTATTCCCACGACGCCAACATGAACGACAGTTTCTCCGGTGACGTGTCCAACAGTTCTTCCGCCCAGTCTTCCGTCTCGGGTCAGACCATCAAGCCCAAGAAGTCCAAACTTACTAAAGATGATGCAGAGAGCGCAGACCCAGTCGTGGAGCTGGTTCCCGAGGCCTCTGACTTCCAAACTGTTACTAACAAGAAGAAAATTAGGAAGAGACACAGTCCGTGCGACGAGAACCGCGGGAGGGTGACCAATTATTCTCACAGTCACTACGGAGGGAAGCACGGGGGACGGTTTAGCGCTAGTTTTAATTTGAGCGACAGGGACGCCATTTACAAGCGGAGGTCAGGCTCCGTGGAGAGGAGGCACACGTCGGCTTCCTCTCCTCCCTCGGACAAGAGCAACGACTCCAACGACGACTTGGACTCGGTGCACTCGCTGCCGGCCGAGGCCAGCGGCGAGCGGCTGCAGGCGTCGTACGCCGACATGGCCCGCGCCGCCGTGCTGGCGCGCCCGCCCCCCTCGCCGCCGCCGCCGCCCCCGCCCGCGCACCCGCACCGCAACTTCCCCGACCTCATCGAGTCCTGCAACTACTACTCCAACGCGCAGGACAAGTACCTCGACGTGTCCACCGAGAACACTAAAAACTTACTACTTAAGGACGGCCAAATAGACGCCAATAGAAATAAGATTAAAAGCAATATAGCGGATGCCGGCACGCAAGTGGAGCAGAGCCTGCCGCACCCCATCTACAGTCACGAGCAATATCCCGCCCTCGAGCCCCGGGCGCAGAGGCTCTCCGATAAAAACAACGCCAAAAATAAACTAGAATGCAAGCTGAATAATAATGTTAGTAAAAGTATCAATCAGATACCGTGTGATAAGAAGCTGATTTCCAAGTCCGACTCGGTCAAGTCTTGCGACGAAGAGGACTACCAGACCCAGCTAGAGAACGGAGTGTCGGAGGACATGGAGCGAGCGCTGGACCACCACTACGTGGCGTTTGTGAAGCACAGCGCCACCAACAACCTGCCGCTGGAGGACGGCTACACGCACACGCACAACATCTCCTTCCTGCCGGGGAAGCTGGACTTTATCAGCAAGCCGCCCGACGTGCTCCTCCCCCTGACCGACATGAACCAGTCACCGGAGAACCGACCGGCAGTCATCATCCTAAACGAGGAATTAAAAATATCTTCAGAGAATATTCACGATATAGATGGGATCACATTCGGGTTCGATATCAACGAACAGTTACTTAACGGAGACGTGAGCTCCGAATCTAGTAGGGTGGAGAGTGGCGGGGAAGCGAAGGTCGAGGCGAGCGCAGTCGCTGAAGCCCTCCCCGAGTCGGGGGGGGAGGCGGTGTGGGCGGGGGTGCGCGAGCTGCGCTTCGTGGCCCCCGCACAGGGGACCAAGGACTCTTATAACCTGGAAAGGATTGTCCAGTACGTCGGGACTGGTAAGTCAATATATGTTATGGAATCTTACATATTGCCTAGAAACGCTAATTCTTGTACAATGGTGTGTAGTAGTAAGGAATGTTTGTGTGTTCCAGCCTGGGAGGACGTCATCAAGTCCCCGCAGGGAAGGTGCAGCTACTTCAGCAGCAGTGCTCCGCAGTAATCTCGCAGGACGTGTGATACAGACCTCTAATGACTCCAGTGTGCTTGTAAAGTGCGCGACTAGTTACTGCCGACTTAGTGTTATAATATCCGTTACGTAGATAGGGAATTGGCATTTCAAAGTAATTATGCGATATAAACTGAATAGGAGTGGAATTTTAGTAGCAAATTCGTATTGGGGCTGTGTGCTGGAGACGCCTAGTCGGGTTAGCCAGTAGAATATCACAATCTGGGTGCATATTGGCTTATCGGACTAATGTTAATAGCGAGAATGGGGTGTGATCTATCGGGAATAGTCACCGCTAGGATAAAGAATGAAATGAGAACATTTAATGGCCGAAGGGACTGGACTCCGAGTTAATGTAATGAATTTTTATTGTTATGGATTTTTATGTTTCATATTATTTTCCGCTCTGTTGTTGAGTTTTGTTTGTTGTTATATTTTGATAGGATATTACGCCGGAGCGACCCGATATACACTTATAGTTAATTATGATTTGTTTGGAGGTGGGACAGACAAGAGGCGGTTCCGGATGTTTGTGCATTTTATTTAACTTGTAAAGTTAGTCTCCGCACCGTGATCACTAGCGAGTAGCGAGTAGTGAGTAGTGGAGGATACTCGCTTGCCTGTACCTGTACATACTAGAGGGTTAGAGGAGAGATATTTCATATTTTCACTAGTGGGACATTACCGGTGCGACGGTTGCGTATATATTCTTGTATCGACAATAATATGAGACGTATATATTTATGTGTGGTTAAATGGTTACAAATACTAAGATTTATTTATGGAACGGAAAAAGTTAAACGAGAGTGTATACCAAAAATGTGACATTTAGAAGAGGAAAATGAAGAAAAAAAACAGTGATTTTGAAAACATGTGCGCGGCTGTGACAAAGTTACGGGAGGCAGTGTACATTACGGAGAACGTACATTACTACAGTGGTGTGGCAGATTGGAACTAACTAACGTATTCCGTGTACGTTCATCATGACATCCCCCACCCCCCCCAACACACTCACCGTGTACTATATATATATACATTATATATTGTCTAAATATTTATTCTTATATATCAAACTCATTTCTCTCAGTGCAGAAGTGATGTGTTGATTGTTGATCCCTGTACGGAGTAATCTGTAGCCCGACTTTACTCTCAAGTCAACTTAAATACTTCAAAACTTAATAATAATGATAAAAAAATACAAAAAGAGTAAACGCTTGAATAATGTGTGCGCTGTGTTATTATTTTGTTGTTATCCGAAGCCGGTAACTCCATTTCTATTGGTTTATTTTATTCTTACGGCGGATTTGCTTGGAAAATGCTTGCAAATAATAAGCGTTACAGCCTCTTTCTTGCGCACTCTCAGTTGTCGCCAACAATATAAATTTCCGTGCATTTTATTCATTTTTAAACATTTAAATCTTAGATTAAATAATATCAATATTGAAACGGCATTAAGTTTATGAGCTGTCTTTTGAGATTAGCGTCAATTTATATTGACGGAGAATATCCGTGAGAATAACTTCCTCGACAATTGTGATTTGTTTTCAATATTATAATTTGTTATGGAACAGTTTTGATTATGTTGTAATGTGGAATAGTAAATGACTTGTATTTCCACTGGCGAGACAGTTCTGTAAAGTAGAGTGCGCTGAACATGAATTTGGCTAGGGAATATATCCGCTTTGCTACATATTTTAAGAGATTCCTAAAGGCGATGTAGTCGGTAAGGTTTAAAATATTTTTAGCAAAAGACAAGCGATATCAGGATATAACAGGGTTAACTGGCTACTTTTTTTACTTTTTATTTCACACCTTTGTATACTTTGAAAGGAATTAGAATAATGCCCTTGTTTTATGAAGTCTGTATTGGATGTAAGGCGAGTTCCCCGACCCCCGACTTGTGACAGTGACAGTGATGGGACTTGCGCAGATTTGTACACAAGCCGACAGAATAATAATGTATGTTTTAATCTAATAATAATAATTTAAGTGGATGACTAATTGTTCTAAGTAAAATGTAACAATGTTGCCAGATGCATTATGAATGTCTGCTCCACAATTTCCCGTTGAACAGATGAATCTTGTAAATATCTATTTATGTTATCCAGTTAATACGCAGATAGGTTTCTTTTTCTTTAGTAAGTATGCATATGTAAAGCTTTGGTGCGGAAACTGCTAATAGCAATATTGCCATTACCATTTGTGTGGACTCCTTTCCAACGCCGAGCCTAAACTAATCATGTTCATTATTTATTGATGCGGCATTAGTTGACTTGCGTATTATACGGACTGAAGAAAGGAATCTTAACAGAACTATTGCCGCATTGTTCTCAAAAACAAAATGAATGAATTTTAATGATGTTGATTTTATCAGTTGAACTAATCCTGTATTGTACATTTTCCACTTGAATTTCCGTTCTTCCGAGTCCTATTTAAGGGAGGAGAGACTGTTTTAGTTTTTGCATCTGAAAATCGTAAAAAATAAATTTGTTGAACTTAATTGTAAGTAATTTTTGTATCACTCGTGTAATGGACATTTCAAAACTGTGTTTTTCCTGTGATTGATCTCTGAACTTCTCCGGAAGTCGGTACCGGCTGGGAAGAGTAGTAGTAAAGCGAAGGACCACTCCGGGGGCGTTGGGAGCTAGAGAGCCTGTAATTATTGTAGGCGAGATCGGCCCCCTGTAAATACTGGCCGGGCCGATGCAGTTTGTATAGAGATATAGTATTTATGGACGGAGAGCAAAACATCAGGAAGGCGGTCCGTGTATTTATTACCGTGTATTGTATATTTCTGTTTTTATTTTCCAAAGACGCCAGTTTAGCCTCCTCTCGCTGACTGATCCCTATTCTCAATATACTGTGTTCATTTTGTGGAAATTACAACAAATTCATCCCAACATTACTAAACTTGATTATTCTCAACACCGGTGTTTTACTGCTGTCATCCTGTACACAGTATTTACATTGTGCTAGATATTCTGTTTCATTCCAAATTTATTTTCTAATCAATTTTGTCAAACATTTCCAACTAAATTATGTAATGGATCATTCTACATTTGATATTACTTTCTGTTTAATCCGAGCACAGTGGATTTATTATTGATTCAGTGAGTCCGTTTCTTGATATTTTTGCATATCATTAATGCCCTTTCACATTAGTTATAAACAAAGTATTTAAAAAATATAAAAAAATATTATTTTAATGGATTCTGGATATGTTTGTGAAGTCTACTTGTCCACGCGGAGGTGTCCGCTGGTCGTGCCACCCACCGGCCGTACGGTAGAGTGAGAGCCACGAAACAAGCCCCGCAGTAGCAAAAGGAAACCTTAAAAATATGTGAAACGTCGATTCCAAGAGACTTCTTTCCTGGCGATCACTCTGTACCGATACTAATATTGTGAAACTCGGCGCGGGCGAGTAGAGAATGAAATTACACCAAGGAATAAAACATTATGAAGGAAACCTCTGGCGGTTTTTATTTTACTATAATTGCTACAAGGCTGTGCCAAGCTCTCGAAGCACTCGATGGATGTAAAGGAAATTTTCGCTTAAGGGGAAATAAAAAAATTACATAAAAATACACTTTGTTTACTAAATTTTGACAGCCATCTTTAATCTCATTACTTCAGAGCCTCTGTGTACTGATGGCTAATGTTATCAGTAAATCGTCTGCTTAAAGTGTAAACCTGCTATTTGTAGAAAAAAAATATATATAAGAATTCCTACTACAAATACCAGGTGGCCTTGCACGGACACAACTTTTCATATTCCGGATAATCGCTATCTATACAGATTACGCAAAGTACTGAATGATGTTGGCGATATCGCATACTGGAATTTCAAGAGTCGTGTCTGTGCTAAGCTCACCAGGTCGACACTCTAGGCAGACGAAATCCTTATCTGAATGCAGAACTATCCCGTACCGATGTAAGAATGATCTTTAAAAACATAAGTCAAATTTTGAAATAAAAAATTAATACTTCTTATTAATTTGTTCCAGAAATTTCAAAATTAGATTTATGGAACAAATACTTTTCTGGAGCTCAATCACAGATAACACGACGTTTTCACTGATAACCACGTTCTTCCATTGGTACAATAAATTATAGTTTAAGTTTGGCGAGTTGGTGAAAAGGTTGTCGGCCGTAAAAACGTTGACAGACGTAATCTTATTTTGATGAAAAAATGTGTTCCTTGTGATACTATTAGCGTTATACATCCATGGTAAAAATAGTCATTTATACCGGTCGATAGTGATTTTGAGATATTTTGTCTAGTGAAATTGGGTCTTTTGGATTTGCATCTAGTGAAAGCTGGTCATGTTTTTGAACTGAATAATGTGATCTTGAGTCTCCGGTTAACTCGAGTAGATGAGGTAGATCTGTCAAAATTCCACAAATGTTTTTACTCTCTGGTTTAAAGAGTACAGCATACAAATGGGCTAAGCTGTGATTGGTTGGATTTAAAAATACCAAGACAGTGATTTTTTTAAATAATTTAAAATCAAATAGCTATTTAAAAGCAATCTCTTGTAGAAAAGGTTATGAAATTTATCTATGGATTTAGCAATAGACTAGTCTTAGTATAAAAACTACCTCGTCTACTCGAGTTACACCGAGTCCTGTGTGACAATAAAAGGATGTGGGGAGAAAATTCCAGAGGACTCGGGGGCCCCTGATGGGAGTATCTGGAACAAGAATGCAAGGACACAAACTGCGCCACGTATGTTACACCGAAAAGGGCAGCAGACTTCCATCAAGAATTCACTAGAAGAGGCGTTTCCATACAAATTTTCTAAAATATACACTTCCTAGGGTTAATTTCATAACACCACTTATTATCCAAGACTCCAGCACTTAGGCCAATAACTGCCTGTTGATGACGTAGTGGGTAACTAGACACCTCAGACACGGTAGTATTTTTCAAGTATGGAATGGCACCTCTCTGAAATTCTTGTTCGAAGGCTGCAGAAGATTGAGCGCAGTGGAGAACAAGATGTTGAACCTTGCTGCAAATCAATCCTCAGGATTAAGGCATCAAAGAAAATGACTTACAAATGAAAATTTTCTGTGAATGTAGAAAAATAAAAAAAAAAAATCCACAGGATCATCGGTACAATTAAGGCATCGAGATACAGTCATTAAAAGTTTGATTTTTGAAAGATCGTTATCGCTTATTAACATCTGATGAAAATTTTCTGTGAATTTTTTAAATCCCCAGAAAAACCAGGGGTAAAAACAAAACAAAAAACATGGGAAAAAGAAAATAAAGAATTCTTTTTCTTTTTCAATACAATGCTCCCTAGGAGTTTTAACAATAAACTCATTTAGGGACAAACACATATTCATTTTATTCTAATACGCACTGACATCACTTAGATCACAAAATAAACACAATATATACAAAAAACAGAACCAATCCAATGAAAACATAAAACCTAAAAAAACAATAAAGTGAATTATAACAGTAACAGCAAAACCATATATTATATGGACGCAAGTAGAAAAGGTATCATTCAAAATACTTATTAAAATAATATTTTTTCAAATCAGAGGTCCTGTTTCGATAGTTATATACAGGGATCTTAAACATGTCAGGTAACAATTAAATTCGGAAAATGCTATGTATTTTAGGGATCTTGTACCAATTTTGGTTGTATTTGCTGATTCTAAATGTATTTTGTTGCGTGAACGGGTGTTGTGCTGATGAACGTCTCTATTAAAAGTGGTCTCGATGTTTGTGTGCATTGAATCAAAAATTGTATGTAATATTGAATTAGTAATTTCGTATGTAGGAAGCATGTGAAAGGGCATGATTTTTGTCTCAAAGTATAAATCTTTTTATATGTGTATCGTACGGCAAGTGAAAAACATTTCTAACTGCTCTATTCTGTATTACTTGGACCTCCGAAATCTTTTGCTTTGTTGCGAAACCCCAAATACAACAAAGGTATGATAGGTCAGAATGGACCATTGAGTAATAAAATTGACCGGAGCTGTGATACAGAGAGCATTTTTTGAAATCTGAAAAGTATCCCTGTTACCGGTGTTATTTTCTTTTTTTATTCAATATGATCACCCATGTAAGCCGTGAGTCTATTAAGAGACCAGGGTTACGTACAAATACATAGCTGTATAGAATTTTGCCTGCCACATTTAAGGATATGGTAGCTTTTAAACTGGTTAACTTATTAAGTAGAACAATGTAGCCGACACAAAATTCTAGCACCAGAACAACAAACGCAATAAGGGAACCATTAAAAAAACTATTTTCCTAATTTTTAGTATAAATAATAACGTTAAAAAACCTGCACAATTAACTTTTTGTCGCTTACGTGTTCTGCAAATTATGGGTAGATCTATTTTTTTCTAGTCAATAATATGCCAAAAAATTCCAAAATGTTTTTACTATAAGGGAAAAATAGTTTTTTTTCAAACATGGAAAATATCAGTAACATGACTTTTTTGATAATGTCTGTTTCTTTGAACTATTTGTAGAATGGAACTAATATATAATTTACTAGTCCTTGCAGTATATTTTTAATTTGAAAAAAGACAGTTCAGTGTAGTTTATATGCTGTTCTGCACCTACTGCTTTCTCTCGTCCGCACCCAGTGGTGCATAGGGTACTGCATTGGTACACCTAGGACATGTTTTTGGTCGAACTCGGATATTGACCCTAGTACGTGCTGTGAGCTGTGAGTGCCCATATGCTGTAACTTAGGGATATTGGCCCGAAGTGACTGCGGCGAGCGGCGCTGGGATTGGCTGGGATGATGATCGACGCGCTATATTAATTCATAATAATATTAGAAAAATGGTAATTATTTTGGTCATCAGTAATCGGTACCTACCGTAGATTATCTGGAATTAGTACCTGTCTATTCACCGATCTCGGTAGGTACCCATCTGATTTTTTCGTAAGTATTTTTGTTTTATTAAATGAATTGATGCCGCCCCTGTAATTTTAATTTTTACTTATGTATGGTGAAACAAAAATAAACAGCTGTGACGTTTGCAAAAGGCGCGCGCGTTTTTTTTTTTTAAGTCAAGTGTTTGATCAATCTTGCCGCTTGCCATAATCTGTGACTTATCTACGAATTTTAGTTTTTATCTTTATAATCCGGCAGATAAAGCAAATTGGTAATTTGTAATTTATCATGCGACGATTCTGTCAATTAGCACCGGCTATCGTCAGATTTCCAACCTGTCATCCGAGTACAATAATATTCACGGTGAGTTCTCCGGCTCTTGGTCAATTGAGTCAATTCTTGTAATCATTAAATAATAACTTGGTGACCGTAAAATTAATAAGGTCAGTAAATTAATGCGTTACGGTTGCAAACTTTTTCGTACATTTTGGCCTTGAGAATGAAATAGAAAGTTCGGTTTTCAAAGTCTCGTTTTGTGGAATTGAAATGAGCTGGCGCGCGTGGATCGCGGGTAAATAGAATCGATCTGTCAAATATGTCGATGTAGTTTGCGCCGCGTTTGTGTAGACCTAAGTGTGTTTTGTGAATCACCACTGCAGTATTATTAATTTGTATTGTTTAAAGTGAGTCGTGTATTCTCAAACACCTGTTGAGAATTCCTACGTGTTTTGTGCGAGATGCCGTATTGACGTATTGCTCATAAAAATTTCAAAATTTCAGAGGATGGGTTCTTCAAGTTCCAAGTCGTTTTCTCCCAAAAACCTGCCGGGAGCATGTGCAAAAGTGTTAAAAAGTGAGTAAATATACAATTGATCACACTATTTTTCTTTACTTCGTCCGCGTTACATTAATTTAAATTTGAGGTTAGGTTGACACACGAAATTTTTTAGGCAGGAATCCCTGAATCACGTAATAACAAAATAAGGTTCCTGTTAAAATCTCGCCAATTAATTGGCTTTCCAATCTGCGTTACTTACATCAAATCGGAAGTGGTTTTCTCGTTGTAAGATAAATAATTAGTTGTGTCAAGATGTTTACCGTTTTTCCTATCCTGATAATTATCGCCAGATCCTGTTGTTACGCCGTGCGTTACTTGGGTTGTAAGTCACCGCAAACCGCACTATAATTACATACGAATTCGTGAATAACAAGGTGAATGGACGTCGGAAATTAAATCTGGTTTCTTGGAAGGAACTTGCAAGGTTTCTTGTTGGTTTTTCACTCCACAGAAGGCTGTTGAAGTGTTATTACGTTTCTCACTTTACTGAATTGAGTAAATCATTAATTAATCTAGTTACATAATAATTATTTACAAGTGCATGTGTTCATAATTGCGAATTAAACTATTTTTGGTCTTCGGTTATAAGTACATTCGATTCACAATAAAACTTTAGCCTTTTTTTCCAATTTAGTGATACAGAGGTCAGTATTTTACCAATAATTACAACTTCTTTCCCTTGTCCTTACATAATGGTGCACAGGGCACTGCATAGGTACACCAAGTGCAGTGTATCTTGATCATTTATCACATTAGAGCGCTGTTTATACAGGACAGAAAACTGTACAGTTTCTTGTGCAGTCGACAAACTGTCCTTTATAAAGCGAAAATTGTATGGAAAATCGAACGGTCGTCGCGATGTTTGGTAGACTTGACAGTTAATGTTTTTTATGTAACATTTAAGTAGATACATTAAATGCTCTAAAAAATATAACAAAAAAATAACACATTGATATTATTAGCTATACTTATAAGTATTTACATGTCGACGCTAACTTTTTGACAAATAAAAAACAGAGAGCTGTAATAGGTTACTGACTGAATAGTTTTAACATGTAGTGACATAGTTTAAGGGCGTTCCAATTCGACAATTTTTTTTCTAAGATCTGTAATCTTATAAAATGATTAGTTTGGCAGCCGCCAGATGACATTGCCTAAAAATGGCTGGCGTACAGGTGTCCCCCATTTGGCTGGCACTGAAAGGGTTAACTTTAAATCATATTTTAAAACAATGCATGTGGATTTGTTTTTGTTTATAAGTATATATATATAATCTAACTATTATTACATGGTAATAATTAATAATAACATTTTAAGTTTGATTTATATTTTGTATTGACATTACTTAGTGGAATTCCATGATTAAATTAGTTATATATTAATAATTTAACATTTTAAGGTTCTTATATTAGTATTTTACTAAAGAGGTGCCTTCTAAATTCATTTATTGCAACTTTATTTGTGACTTTGGCACTGTACTGACATATTTGCAAGTGTAATCTTTGCACTTGGTGTACAGTGCAGTGCCCTACGCACCGTGGCTTTGAATAAGAGAAAGTAGTAGTGATTTACATCAAAAGTACATTTAAAATCTAATAATACATCTTATATTGATTTGAAATTCGCAGGTGGCATTGAGGTAGGTACCTCCCGCCCACTAGCACAGTACTACAGTACAAATGAATGTATGCTGTAACCATAGAGTTGGCCTTATACGTATAATTAACTATCGGAACTAGTGCTTTGGTGACTCATGAACTACTTGTTCTTAATAAAATACACTTGTAATATTATAATATGTAACATGTGCTTGTGCGTAACCTCGTAGCACAGTGGTAGCGCGTTTAGTAGGGGTCCCTTAAATGACCAAAAAATTTTTTTTTTCGATTTTGAAAACGCATACCCTCTATCTTTTTTGCAATTACTATGGCCTATTCAGGTACGAAATTTTATATGTGTACAATGATTTTAACTCGTGCCGACGAGGCCTCAAAGTTTTTAATTTTTTTTTATATAATGATAAAGTTAGCTACCGTGCAATAGGTCGCGGGTTCGATTCCCGTAGGGGGTCAACATGAAATATTTATTTACATGTGATTTTCATATTAATATTTCATGTTTGGACTGGTACTGAAGCGTATGACTGATCATCCTACCTTCATGTAATAAAATGATCAGGATACACTGCACTTTGTGTACCGATGCAGTGCCCTATGCACCATTGGGTGCGGATAAGGGAAAATAGTAGTAGTAGTAGTAACATGTGCTGATCATTTATGTTTATTTTTCAAGGTCAATAAATATTTTTTCTAATTAATTTTATTTTCTACAACTGTTGAAGTTCCCATAATAATAATTTAATTAGTGGATAAATTATTAATCAACATTTTTGTAAAGAATCACCTCTATGGACTCTGTATATGAAATATTACTCCCCAATTTACGTTTTTTTAAATTTATTAGTGAGGTGTTGGATTCCTAATTGTCTTGCAGCTACAAGGCACACGGATAATTGAAACTTTAGCTTCCTATTTAGGTATGAAAAGTATACTTTAAAACAATTCATTTAAATGATGTTGTATGTCTGTTGGCTGTCCATAAACAAATAAAATAAAAAAATAAAAAGTATACTAATATTAAATATTAAATTTTAATTTGTAATGATACCGTGCTTGGCCTTCATGTCTGACAAGGTTTTCTTAGAACAAATTTATTGATATAACAAACTTAAGTGTGTAGCTATTGTTAAGAAATATTTGCCATTAAACAAAAAATACCATGTAAATACTTATTACCACAGAGTGGTATGGTTAAAGAATCAAATAAATTATTATCGTTAAATTAGTTTAAAGAATCACAATATTATGGCTCTTGACGTTTGCGTGTGACACGAAATTTAGCAAATATTGAGAGTTAAATTGTCCTTTATCGCAGTAGGGCCTACATATATGAAGTACGACATTTATTCATCAATTTAGCTGTTAATATTTACAAAACTTCGTGCCGCATGTAAATGCCAAGTGCCACTATACTGTGGTTGTACTATAGCACCTATATGGTTGCCACCACTGTACAGATGTTGCACGGCAACCAATTAGTTGACACTTTATTGGTTGTTGTTAATTTTTAAAGTATAAGTGGATTTTGAAATCGATTACTGCGATTAAGGTAATCAAAACCTGAAAATTATAATCATGGAATGAATCTTAGACATGTTTTTAATTTGAATTCATATTCTGTGCGCAGAACACATTCAGGTCCTAGCTGAGACCGATTTTTTGGACTATGACTTTCCAATATATCCAATGAGTACTGATGTAACATTACAGAAACTGATCTCTTAATCATTTTTTTACATGTTTTCATTACATACATGTGGCTTTAAAAATCATGATGTTAAATCTAGCGAAAATGTATAATTTACTGAAAAATATGTCATCAGATAGCATTAGTATTACGTGAAATCGTCTCAACCCGCTGTAAATATAAAAGAAAACTTGTTCTACCAGTTTGGTTAATAGCAGTAATTTAAAATTATATTATTATTTTATTCCAATTTGTGTATTTTTATTCAAAATACAATGTAGGTAAAGCAAAAGGTTTTTTTTTAAAGATAATCAAATTCTGTCCACTATAAATACATTAAAGTTGATGTGCGGCTTGAAAATCTTCATATTGATTAATTTTAGGACTATTAACTATTTTCGCAAGAAATCTGAAAATATTTTGCTTTGTCACAATGTGAAATAGATTTGTGGGAGATGTATTGTATGCAAAAAATCACTTGTTTTGATTTATAAGGATATAAAGATGTATTTTCAGTGGTCAACTAGAAATCGATAATTTTGAAGTTACCTAGTTTATTTATTTATTTATTCACGCCCATGGGGCTTTTATAAAACAAATGTAAGGATCAATACCAAAGCAATGTTACATACATAATTTAATACAATAGTACATGCATACATAATACGATTTTAAGATAAAAACAAAAGAAGAGAAAAAAAAAAAACTATGGACAGTCATCGAACAAGGATCACTTGTTCGGTGATAAACAGTAATGTCAATAAGAAGTAATGTAATGTATTTTTTGTTATCTTATGGTTCAGAGTATGTAAATATTTATTTAAGGAATTATTTTGTAAGATTATGTTTAATCTGCATTTCATTAGTGTGAAAGATATCGATGGTATCACCTAGTTTGTTGCCAATAATTGCTAGCCTATTTCTTAAACTACGGTAATGCATATTAATATGGGTTTTTTCTTTTTGAAACAAAGCATTGTACCTCGTAGCTCTCTGTGGAACTCAAATTTATCAATTCAATCAACTCAACACAGTAAAAAAAGAAATAACAATTTTGTAGAGCAACATAAAATCAAATATATCTGATATTATTGATATCTCAACAGAAACAGAGAAGCTCTGGAAACGAATGTGGGTTATTCTCAATAGATGTCACTATAGAGAAAGAATATTAAAAAATATTCGAAATCTGTCGAAATAACAACTCGCAAGCGGATTGTTCTGTACATCTTAGATATATACAAGTTTCAAAAATTTGTCATACATGGTTGTCAGATGACATAAGCCCTGTAAACGCCTAGATAACCCACATTCGTTTCCAGAGCTTCTCTGTCTCTGTTGAGATATCAATAATATCTGATATCAGCCCAGCATGGGTATAATCCAGTAATTTGTCTACAAGTATTTGTATTCATTCAAAATGTTGTTCAAATATATCTCTTCGGTCACATAGCGATGGAAGTCTTAGTTCTTAGTTGTTGTGATAACTCTTCAATATAGATTGAATAATAATGAAATCAATTCAGTATACTTCTCTTCCAGTTAAAACTCCAGAACAGACTTCGTCGGGAGAATCGAGCAAGATGGCCACCCCCGCTGATGAGTTCCTGGAGGCCGTGGTCTGCAACACCTCGGAGCTCCAAGACAACGAGATGCGCGCGCTGGAGATGGGCCCCGGGGGACCCAAGGTTAGTCACGCAAATATTTGCCTAACACCCAACATTCTTATTCACCCAACTTAGGTTAAGAGGAAAGATATTTCTCTACATGGAAAAAATTTACAATATATAATAATAAAAACATGGGCAGGCTATGTCCCAAGGATGGAGGACATCCGACAACCTAAGAGGCTCCTGATCCCTAAACCAATGGGTCGAAGGTGTATCGGGAGACCTAAATTAAGGTGGTTGGACTGTGTGGAGAGGAACACAGCATCCTTGGGCATTGGGAATTGGAAGGAAGCAGCAGCCGAGACAGACGCGAGTGCAGACGTTTCTTGGAGGCAACCAGGACCCTCAACGGGTTGTAGCACCGGAGATTGGATTGGAATATAATTATGTACAATTTGAAAAAGTATGAAATGTGTTTTTCGAATAAAAATTAACCTGTGTAGTTTATTTTGATATTTATTATTTTGAACAGAATCTTCCTATATTTATATCCTGTTTGAACTAGTACAATTGGTATTCATGTTTGTGCTAGGTACTGGTGGTGAAGCAGGACGGGATGGTGTCGGCCGTGGGGGCAAAGTGCTCGCACTACGGGGCTCCGCTGGCGTCGGGGGCGCTGGGGCGCGGCCGCGTGCGCTGCCCGTGGCACGGCGCCTGCTTCAACATCCGCACGGGGGACATAGAGGACTTCCCCGGCCTCAACTCGCTGCCGTGCTATCAGGTCACCATCGAACAAGATGGCAGTGTTAAGGTCAGTTAATTAGAAAGAATAATAATGGTGCTTGAACAATTTATAAAGTGGAAAGAATTGTCTAATAATTATCAAAAAGATCTTTTTTATTTAACGAATTTACCTACTCGTTGACTTATCAACAAAACAATAATTTGCTATTATCTTCTCTTGCATTTTTTGTTTTTAAAGCAGTGTATTTTTTATCCTTTTCATCACATCAACATCCGTATTCTATCAGCCACGAAACCACGAAAAAAACATTTACTCTGTTATAATTAACAGTTCTAAGCTGTTTTATTGATTTTGTTTTGAGCATTGAATTTAATACAAGATTCAATGCATGAAGCTTACTCAGAGCTCAGTTTAGGGATTCTTCACGACTATAACTCTCAGTCTTGCACTCTCTTTACCCACAAGCAAACTACACTATAGTATTTCCAAGCGTTTATTTTACTTTTGACAGCTCGATTATGTATCGATTAGGGATGTCCTAATGCGTTACCGAATCGATTTCTCATAAAAATCTACTTTATTTATGAAGAAGTTTTTATCAATTTAACACATTTATATTTTATGTTTGCTTAGAAACTTTAAATACAGTCCCGATAAACTCCTTAATTGGAGTTTGTCATCGGGTGCAGGAGCTACAGAAAACCCAAATATGCATAGGACTATTTTAATGTCGTAATGTAAATTGATAAATTTTGTGTCGCGACAAACAAAGAAAAAAAAACAAATAGGTTTTTATTTAAATCACATTTAATATTTTTTTCATGAAAAAAATCAACTTGAATAATCCTTGTTGCATAAGTAGGCTCAATAAACATAGATATCGATAAATATCGGAGCTAAAGAACATGTGCTTCACTATCGTAAAGAAAAAAACATGAAGTATTGCATTTTTCGGTCTATTGGTTGCCTGTCAATAATTACGGAGCTTTATAGGTGCCCATGTGTCAGAAGTAAAATAAACGCTTGGAAATACTATAGTACACCACACACCACACAAACACATATTTTTATGAGATTGATAGTGTTCTGATTTCTTTCTTTTTTTTTTGTTTCTGGCTACATTCATAAAATGTGAAATCTCTAATTGGCCTCATGATCAGCTCATTTATATTGTATACTTCATATTATGTTCATGGCTGTAGATTTCCAATACATAAATAAATAAACATATTTTAGGGTTATCAATAATCCTATTGTTTTTTAATTATAACGACCATTAATTAGTACCATTAAATTAAAGAATTACCATACGCTTCTGTATTTTATTATTAGAACAAATCATTAATAAATGTTTACCGGTAATCACTTCGTCTTAAGAGGGCACTATGCCACATGAAAAGGAATTCTTCCATTTTCTTCCTGGAATTAAGCACTAGAGCAATTATTTTTCCACAAGTTTTAGATATCGACAAGAAGCGTGTTTGCATCGTCCTATTTTTTAAATATGTTTATTGTTAAAGGAAATAAATAAACTATTCTTTATTACGAGCTTAACCTCTATAGATGTGTACAATAGTATTTTCTTTTTAGGTGAGAGCTACGAAGGCCGATCTGGAGTCAAATGTTCGCATCAAAACGGGTCTCAGGCGAACATCAAACGACACCTCTACTTACCTCGTGGTGGGCGGCGGGCCCTCCGCCGCCTCCTTCGTGGAAACTCTCCGCCAGAATAACTGCACCGGCCGTGTCGTCATGATCGCCAAGGAGAACGCCGTCCCCTACGACCGAGTCAAGGTCTCCAAAGCCCTCGACGCCGACATCCAGAAAACTACAACTCCGCAGCGACGAATTCTACGCACAGAACGATATCGAAGTGTACAAAGGGCTTAGCAACGGGTTCCAAGTCTAGGTTACTCCCCATTGCCGGGAACGATTTAAAGAACGTTTTCACTTTGAGGACTTTGGCGGACGGGGGCAGAATCCACAGTGCGATAGGAATCAACGCAGACAAGGATGTGGTCATTTTGGGAGTTAGTTTCATAGGAATGGAAGCGGCGGCTTACTGCGTGGGGAAAGCCAAGAGCATCACGGTCATCGGGCGGGACAATGTTCCCTTCCTCCCTGTATTCGGGGAGGCCGTGGGCATGAGCATCATGAAACTGTTCCAAGAGAAGGGAGTACAATTCAAGATGAACAATAACATCAAAGCGTGTCATGGCAAGGACGGTGTGCTAACATCCGTAGAGTTGAACGACTGCACAAGCCTGTCTGCCGACGTGCTCCTCATGGGTGTAGGCTCTTTATTCAACACTAGTTTCTTAAATGATTCCAGCATCACGATGGAGCAAAACGGATCTATCCCCGGTAAACGATCGACTGGAGACTAATATCGACGGTATATACGCCGGCGGCGATATCGCGTACGCTCCGGTTTACTCTCACGGCGGAACTAAAGCCTCCATCGGTCACTTCGGGCTGGCGCAGTACCACGGCCGAGTGGCGGCCCTCAACATGCTGAACATCGACACTCCTCTCAAGTCCGTGCCTTTCTTCTGGACCATGGTGTTCGGGAAGTCCATCCGGTACTGCGGATACGGCAAGTTCAGCAGTATGAGGATAGAGGGCGACGTGAATGCTCTGAAGTTCGTGGCGTACTACTTCAACGAATCGGGAAAAGTGGTTTCCATGGCGTCTTGCCAGAAGGATCCCGTCGTATCGCAATTTGCTGAACTCCTCGCCCAAGGAAAGTCTCTCCATTCCGATGACCTTATAAAAGATCCGTTTGCGTGGACCAAAACGTATTTAAATTAGTTGGATCTTGTATGTCTTGTTAGCGACATGTAATGTGATGAATCAAATATCTAGAATCTAACCAACGAGCTTTGTGATATAGTTGTATATGGCGATCCGCACATTACAATGTTGTACGATGTATAAAGAAAGTTTTGCCTTTCCAATGACAAGTAACACAAATATTTGCCTTTCTGTGTATAAATGTATTTATAACTAGTTTAAGTTTAGGAATTATAATATTCCTTTTTTAACTATAAACTTTAATACTAAAGCGCATATAATATTAATCACTCGTCCGTAAAATGTTAATCATACTGCAAGAAATTTCCTCAATTGTACTTAATATTAATGTTGTTCAACACGTAATATTTCAGTATTCAAATTTTATTTATCAACCTTGTTATTATTTTTAGTAAAATTATTTAGATTATTTGGAATCTGTCATCGGGACTAAATATTGTAATCTATTTTTCTTAATGTAATTTGAAATGAAGGCAATCCATTCCACTTGTAGTATTACATTATACATCTCTAATAATTTAAATATAAAAAATAGTACAATAAATGGTGTACTTTGCTCTCCGGGCTACTGCTTCTTATTTTATACAAATTACATAGACTGATGACGCTTTTGAATAACTTATAAACATGTTTTATAGTAAACTTAATAACAAATACAGTTATTTTTTTATCAATCTTCTGTTATATTATTGTTATTGTAAGATTTATTACTTATATGCTAAATTATAATACGTTGTGATTAAATATGTATTTAAAATAGTTACAAATACAGTAAATGAATTAGTAATTTTTTTTTTTAATACAGATAATTCTTTTGCATAAAAAATGGTGTCACTTCTATCTTATCTTCTTATCTTTTAATGGATGATTTCTCAAACAGTGCTTTAATATTAGGTAATTGTGTACCTAAATTTGTTATCAATATAACATATAATATGGTGAATTAGATGATTTTTAAAACAATTTCATGAACTTGTGAATAAAAATTATTACAAATATATGAACTTATTTATTTTTTGCTAATGTTTTTTTAATGTTGGCTTTTTTAAAATAAAGAACTATCGATAAACAATAAAACACCAGGTATTTTATTTTTAATATGAATTACCCTGTGGAATGTCGAATAATCAATTAAATTGTACCACGATATAATCTACATGTAGATACATACGTTGGTGATTGCCTGCTCGTATTTACAAGTTTTAAATTTATTGGAATCAATTCAATTGAACCGATTTTTATTATACTGGTCCATTTCCATTATCTTATCCAAGTAAACTCAAATACTGATACAATTTATTTTAAATTTTCATTGAACCTAAAGCCTGGCCTACGTTATTTTATGTACACTCAAATGCATATTTGCATGCTCAGATGAATGATTTCTTGGACCTAAGCATCAACAGAGATCGTTTCTAGGGTAAGACTTTTAAACTTCATCACGAAAAAAAAACAAGGAGAGAGCATCTATGAACACACATTGTCTAGGTATAGATTAGATAGCATTATCGAATAAGTTTATTCTAAGTCTACTATCTTTACCTTTATCTCTGGTGCAGTTTGACATAATATTTATTTCACATGTAAAAAATATTGAGACTGACTGCTATTGGCTAATTTTAGCCTTAGTATCTAATATTTTTTTATCTGTCCGGGGTAAATTATAAACAAATCATGATTACACATTATAAAAACAATATGTGATTCGGTAGTGCAACTTTGAATATGTATTTATTATCTAAGGCTGCTAATCCTACTGATTTTCTCATTATATCTCGCTCGCGGCAAATCAACTGAAATGGAGCGCGCATTCTACGGTAACAAATGTTGATAACAGTTTCACTTGATAGCAAAAATATGTCATTCCAAAAATGATTAATTAATTACACATCTTACCTTGGTATTTCCACACTGAGCAAAAAATTGTGTTTAGTTTTATGGTGTTAGGCAAGCCATAAGATTACAGTATTAAAACACAATTTTGATATAAATTGCATGTAGAGTGGAAATAAATTATTAATTCTTAACATATTTTGCCAAGGACAACCCTCCAGAGACAAATAATCCGTGCTCCGAGGGTCAAATAAAGAAACCATTTATACCTACAACAAAAATATATTATTCAGCCGAGAATGAATCGACAATAAAACTTTTTTTTTAATCACCATTGTAAAATTTTATGATTTTAATTGACAAATTGAGAAAAAGGTCTTAAAAAATCTGTTAATTTCTCCATAAATTTTATTGGTCGTTTAGCTTCACTAACACAGCATCTGACCGGAAATCAGAAGGTCCCAGGTTCAAGCCCTGGAGCGAAATATAATTTTATCAAGAAAATAACTTAGATTAATAAAAAATTAACATCCTGAATTTGACCAATAAACTTTGGTTTTCACTTTCCTCATTACTCTTTATTTTTAAAACAAAATGTGTAATTTATCCTACCTACGGTATAAAATATTTATTCAAAGAAAACAACATTCTATTTTTCATATGGTTTATTCAAATACTGTAAAATGAAAAAATAATTACTGTGCACATAAAAAACTGCAACAAAAATAAAACACAAATAGGTAATATAAAATTAAGTACACAAATGAAATAACATAATAATGAAAACAGTAAAAATGGTTTTAATTGCTATAATACATTATTTGTGTCACGGCCATTTTATAAAATGCATGTCATGAATTAAAAATAAATTAATAAAATCAAACATATTAGTTTATCTTACCATAATATTATGGAGTGATAAATGATAATATTTATGTAGGAAAAATTAAATTATTTAAAAATAAAGAAAAACACAGACAATATAAAAAACATGTCTGTACACCCAAAAAAATGTGAATTTTACAACGATTTTATTAAATACACAAACAGGAATAATTGTTTATCAAAAAGTATATAAAAAGTTCCAAAAATTGTCCACCTAACAAATATTTTAGTTTAAAAAAAAAAATAATACTTAATATTTTTGATGAAAGGAAGGAGAAATAATTACTCCTTTATTTAATTTGGCAATCTTTGTGTAAACTTGAATAATCACAACCGACAATTTACAATTTGTTTTTCTAGGAGCTTCTAGATCTGCCTTGCAGAGTAAATTATTTCGAAAAAGTAATGACACGAAGATTCGCACCTTTAATTCTTACCAATACACTTACACGGGTCGACCTATCAGAGCCCTTCGACTGCCGGCAAGCATCCGCCCACACACCGCAAAAGGTATGGGCTATATATAGGGTTACAGTAACAGTATACAATACTAACCCGTTCCTTATGAGGAGCGTTCATGAATTTTACGATCCATCTAAAATTACTTTTTTTTTCTTGTGGACGCGCTGTTTCGCAATTATTTAGAAAGAAAACTTCTTTGAATATTAATTATTTAAGGCTATGTAAAAACAAATATAAAAAAAACATTTACATGTGGAATATTACACTATCTTTTTTGTTAATTTTACCCGTACGGTTTTTACACGGTTTCATGACACAGGAAGGCATTTTGGATTGTTTTCTGGACGTCCGACCCGGCCGGCGGAGTTGGAGGTTTTGGCGGAGTTGAAGTGTCATTCATTTTTTGGGTTCAGTTCATATCTAAGTGTATTAATAAATCATATGGGTGTGAATAATGATATTTTAACTTTATGTGTTTCAAAGAATACAAACCAACTTTTTATCATGTTTATATATGTAGATACCACCAAATTATTTTACTTACATAATATAACCTAAGCTTATGATACACATTATACACTGGGCTCTTTACGGAATTTGGAAAGAACACTACATGAATTTGTTCTTTAAAACATTAATTTAACAATGCATAAAAACATTATTAATTATTTGTGGAGTGTAACAAAACTCGATGTACAAACGGGAAACTGGTGAATCTACATCGTATTTGGAGACAATTGTGTAATATGACTTTTTAATTTGAGCTTGAAAAAACATTTCTTTTCTTCTCACAAAAGTTTTCATAAGTATGGCAGAAGTAAAATTGCTAAAATTCTTATTTAAACGCGTTTTTTAATTTTGTTTTCTTTATGGATAGTATTAATTTGAGTAAATACTTGATATTTGATAACAATTTGCAAAAAAAAATCGAAAAGAAAATCTACTTAGTACTCAATTTTCTCAAAAACTAAGGGTCAAATCAAGAAATTTTATCCTACAAAATCAACAAATATTATGTAGATTCACTGGTTTTCCGCTTGTACGTCGAGTTTTGTTACACCCTGTATTAATTTATTTCTCCATATCATGCACAGAAAGGTAAATGGAAGCTAGAATTATTTTTATATAAGGAAGCACATCCATCATAAAGAATTTAGTTTATTTTTTTAGTGTATATAGAGTCCAGTGTGTTTTTTGACTTCAAAGATTTACATATAAATAGTTTACAAAAATAGTTTATTTTTCATATGTACAGAATATAAAGAAGTTAGTGACTACAAGTAATAAGGAGCGATTATTTATCACAAGAAATGGAATGCCTTCCGTTCACTCGACGTATCGTAACATTATATAAAAATAAATATTTATCAAAACAGCACACCCCCAATAAATAACACTAGAATCAGTTAAATTTACTAAATTGCAAATACTTATAAATATAAACTTCAATACTATGTAGCTCTAAATTCAAGTTGACCGAAGTTCACGACATATTTTCTGTATCAGCCAATTTCCAAAACTTATAAAATGAAACACACTTTGCAATAATTATATCAAACTAGATTTTGGTTCTATTTTTTATACAGGGTGTAACAAAACTCGTAGTACAACCCGAAAACTGGTGAATCTACATCGTATTTGGAGACGATTATGTAACAACTTTTTACCTGAGCTTGAAAAAATAAAAAATAATATTCTCACAAAAGTTTTTATAAGTATGAGAGTTTGAGTAAAATGGCTCAAACTCTTATGAAAACGCATTTTTTATTTTGTTTTCTTTATTTCGATAAAAAAAAAACGAAAAATTTTGTTTTTTTTTTTTTTCCCTCAAAAACTAAAGCTATCTTTATTGGCGCAGTTTACTACACAGTTTTCTGTGCAGTCTGAAAACGGTCCCGTAAAAATAAAACTGCAACCTTGTGTTGTTTTTTTTTTTCCTCAATGTTTTTTATGTAAACGTTTATAATAGACATTGGTTTAATTGCTTAAAAAAAAACTAATAACATATTTACATTATTTACTAAATATAACAATTCTACAGCAAATCGACATACAATCCAAAATATTATGTTTTTGGAGATTCACTGGTTTCCCGTTGTACATCGAGTTTTCAATTTGTAACACCCTGTATAATGTCTTACGTCTAATCTGTTTACGTTAGTTTGAACAAGAAACTGTCTCATAATAAAGTGGGACTTCAATATTATAATATACTCAATCAAAAAACACTTTTATTGAAAAATTTTGCCTCCTTCAGTGCTTAATAAAACACAGCTAACACTTTTTAAAAAATGTAAGTAGTTAAAAACTAGTTTGTTTTATTTCATAATGATGGAAAACAACAAAGTGAGGGCTACAAACAATGAATGGTATAACTTTGCCAAGTACTTAAGTGAGGAGCTTTGGGAGAGTGTACAGCTGACATAATAGTTTTAGTTTTGAGCTTTTTAAAATTCATCAACCTGTACATCTGCCACTTGTTAGATAACATTCAGGAAACAATAAATTATTATTTCTAAATACAACTTTGAAAAGACAGTCTTACGGACTTTATCTTACAATTACTACTAAGGGTATAAATTCATTTTGTTATAATTTAATGCGACATTATTAAAGCCTAAAATTTGTGAATACTGGAGAAGGAATATAAACATAAAGGTCACTTAAATAGAGAGAAAGATTTAACAATAAATAAATAAGTAAAAATGTGTAATAACAAATACAAGCAGTTAGAATAGTATAAATATCTCATAAACCATTTCTTCATTCCGGTTAAACAATGACGTAACTGCAGATTGAAAATATTTTGAATGTAAAAAAACAATTGGTTTTATATTTTGGCCTAGACTGTGGTAAAATTTCGTAACTTCTGTAAACATCGTATAGACTGATAATAGACTTAACTTTTTTTATTTTATACGAAAATGGATATTAATTATTTTATTACACATAAACAACAAATATATTTTAAAATATCCATTTTCATGTAATTCATGAAAAAAAATTGTCTTCTAAAAAGTTGACTGGAGTTGTGACTCCCAAGAGAATCCATACGAATGTCGAATCCAAGTCAAAGATTTTGGTCCAATCAAAGACATTAATTTTAAGAACTTTTTCTAATCGAAAATTACGACATCCTAGGGATAATTTCGTAACACCACTTATCATCAACACATTTAGGCATTTTTAAACAAATATTTCACGAATCCGAGCCGTGCTAACTGCGGACTTAGGCCAATACACTCACACTCTGAAACGTGTGACGTAGATGCCTAGTGGTAATGTTGTGGGTCACTAGACAAGTTAGTCGGATAATTTTCAGTGTAAAAAATAAATGGAAAGTTTGTGCTGGTCGGGCCTACAGATCCTGGCTATCAGACTTCTTGTTCTTCCTGTTGCGGCGCAGCTTGGTGCTGGAGAGCACCTCGTACGCCTGCTGCACCTCGAGGAAGCGCTCCTGGCGCGCGGCGCGGCGCTGCGGGTCCCGCTCCTTGTCTGGGTGGAACTCGCGCGACAGCTTGCGCCACGACGCCGTTATCTCCTGCTGCGACGAGTCCCGAGACACGCCCAGCACCTGTGGCGCATATTACACACTTTAGTGCTAACTCTCTGCTTGTTATCGTCTAGGACTGGTAAGACTATGCACCATTAAGTGTGGATGAGGATGTTCATGTTATTGAAACTGAATATTTATTTTATCTAGCTGCTATTTCTGTGCTAGTGTTGGTGATTAATATTTACTAATTTTAACACTATAAATTAATATGAAAGCGCATGTAAATAAATACTTCGTGTTGACCCCTACGGGAATCTAACCCGCGACCTCATGCACAGCAGCCAAACGAGCTACCACTATGCCACGAGGCATACGTAACCTACGTAATTTTATATTGTTTAATTTGTAATATTCAAAAACTATTCTTGACAAATATTTAAAAAACCAATAACCAGCAAGGAGCACATTACAAATGTCAATAAAAAAACAACTTAAATTTAATACATTAATTAAAAAATAAGGGTTTGTATGAATAGTATGTTGAAACCATAGACCTGTTAACTGAACATTAGACAAGCTATTTCAAAGAGAGCTGTCAAAATTTTATGTTCTATTTGTATTTTGCAGTGAAAACAAGACAACTATATCTATCTTCCACTATCTAATACATTTTAATCATTCTGTTTCCCTCTAACAAGTTGAGATTGTGTCAATTGACTCAATCTTCACGGACATGACAAGGAACGGAAGAAAATAACCTATCTATGTAAAATAAACATAATTGACTGAAAGGTAGTTCAGATGTCTGCAATATACATACCCTGTAGGCGTTCTGTTCCCCCTGTATATCGGAGAGGTCTATAATCTGCTTCCATATCTCGTACCAGCCGTGGTGCTGGCCGTAGCTGTACGTGTCGTACAGGCTCTGCTTCAAGTCCACCCACCTGCAATCACCACTCAACATTATCACCCTTTCAGATAACCATTATTCCTTATAATAGACTGGAACCCCGACCATCGCTATACGTGGAGTAACAAAACTCGTAGTACAACCCAAAAACTGGTGAATCCTCATCGTATTTGGAGTCGAATGTGGCTTGAAATTGTTTTTTTCTTCTCGAAAAAATTTTCATAAGTATCTACAGCAGATTAAGTATAATTGCACAAATTCTTATTAAAATGTGGTTTTTCAAAAATTTCCGTGAATGCAAAAAGTTTTACCAAAAAACTTCAAACAAGAATTTTAGAGAAGCAACATTCCTTAGACTTAGAAAATACTACCATGCCAGAAAATTTGGAAATTTTTCAGCATTCCCTGAAAACGTTGTGATATTATTGATCATGTTAGAACGGTAGTTACCAGGGACTGGTGAAGAAGTGGTGGATGGCCTCGTGGACGGGAACCTCGTCCCCGTTGACGTCGGTGACGGTCCCGTTGAAGTACAGGAAGCCCACCCACAGGGACAGGTACAGGCACGCACACACCCCCAGCACACCCAGCCGCCTGCAACACATATTACATTCTTATTGTTCATTCAACTCCCTTTTCATTATTAATTTTTATTTTCTTATAACACTCATTGACTTATATTACAGACCAATTATTCAGAAGAGAACTAAAAAAAAATATCCTTCCCTAGTTAGCGACGCTCCGACGTAACGTCAAAATATAAAACTAGCGGTTACCGGCAGATAAAACAGTTTAACCAAACAAAAATATGAAATTAGCAAGGATCTTTACATATATAGGGATAGGGCACTAGCATACGGTAAGCTGGAGAAGCTGGTATATTCCAACCAATCAAATCATTCGTTTTTCATGTGCCACCAATAGGTTTATGCGGTGGTTTGGTTGTTTTTGTAGTTCATACAAAAAATAAAAAAAATTGACAGCTGTACTTTAATTTTTATTTTTTTTTCGCATTTATTTACACCCCCATTCCGAGTTTTTTCACGATAGGTTTATGCGGCGACTCGGTATGGTGCCATTGAGTGCTTTTTTTTTTTACCAAAAACTTTTTTTTTTTGCAAAATATTCAAGTGCAGTGAATCTTGATAGTTTGTTACATGAAGGCAAGATGATCAGTCTTACGCTTCAGCGCCAGTCCAAGGTATCACATAAATATGAAATATTTTCATATAAAAATCACATTTAAATCAATATTTTTTATTGACCCCATCGGGAATCGAACCCGCGACTTCACGCATGGCAGCCAAACGCGCTACCGCCATGCCACAAGGCGGACAATAATAATAATAATAAAAATAATCAACAGAATGATAATTTCATTTTTTGTGCTATTAACATGATATTTTTACATGTTCATGATTCGTAGAACTATGGTGATATTGTTCGGCACTCTACATAATTCGTTCTTTCAAGTGACGTCACACCGAGTCATAAAATAAAAGCATAAAAAAACATTTGAAAACAATGAAACCGTATCTTAAAATAAGTTAGTTCAATCCATGGAACAATGAAAAGTAATATGATGTTACACGAGTAATCAACGATATTGATAGCCATTTCAACTCTGTAAGTCCATCAAATAATGCAGAACTCTTCCGAGCAAATACTGGGAAATCAAAGGTAAACATTAAACATTAACAGGAATTTAAATTTAATGTGTTTTATTTATTACTGACTAAGTAATTAAAGTGGCGAAGACAATTTTGCTGGCTCGGTCATATATCATAATATCAGGTTACTTTTAAGTTATATGAGTAAAATCGCACATACCAAGGCTGAGTTTTCTGACTGATAAGCAGCTATCACAAGTTATAGTTAACCATAATGAAAATTTGTTTTTTTTCCATTTATTTATTATTTATTAATTTGTATATGGTGATTTTATTCAAAAAAGGTAGAGCATTTATAATAATAACATGGGATTATAATACTTATAATGTATACCCTCAGTTACAGAAAGTTTCAGAGTGACATTCCATACTTAATACTACCGTGTCTGAGGTGTTTAGTTGCCCACTACATCACCAATAGGCATACTACATCATCATTAGACATTTATGTCAAACGTTTCGTGTACTGGCCTAAGTGCTGGAGTCTTTAGACGGTGGAATTTGATAAGTGGTGTTAGATTTTGAACTTTCACCACTGATCAAATAATAATCGGCCCAATGCCTCAAAAAAAAAAAATTTTCAACAACCTTCATAATTTTAGTTTAGATTTATATTTTTTGCATTTTTTACATTTTGTTCGCCTTTACCACTAAAGTCCACAAATATGACACACACACACACACTCATTCATCCCTACACTAAAGCCCGCTATATACGGGACAGTTTTCTGCGCAGTTTTCTATGCAGTCTGAAAACGGTCCCGTATACAACGAAAACTGTTTAAAAAACTGCCTGCTTATGTCAGATTTAAGCTGACATGACAGTTAATGTTTTTTATGTAAACGTTTAAGTAGACATTGGTTTATTGTATGCTTTTAAATACGTAAAAAACCAATAACATATTTACATTATTAGCTAAATATACAATTTCCTGAGAGCAAACATACGATAATAACTTACAATCGCGTTTCAAAAATACACATATTTAGCGTGTCTTTTGACACAAGTTTGACAGACTGCACAGTTTTCTGAACAAGAAACTGTGTAGTTTTCTGAACAAGAAACGGTCCCGTATACAGCGGGCATTACAAAAGACACTTAATTGTTTTAATATAACCGTATCTGTCCAAAAGAAAGAAAAAAAATTGACTTTTACGAAAATGTTGGATTGTTTATTATCATTTCTTTTATTTATAACAAATCAATAGTTATATTTTTATAGTATCATAATACAGTAAAAAGAAATAAGATTGTTTAATCTGTACCCAGTCGTAGAGCCGGGTTTAAAAAAAATGCATCATAACGCTACAGATAATTCCAAGTACTTGCACGTCACTCGAGTGGTTAAAATGTAAAAAATAAAGTGTGCATAGTTACCTGAGCATGGGCCTCCTGACAGGAGGAGTCCTCCTCCACTTTTTGGAGAAGGAGTCGAAGACGACGGCGCTGACCAGCGACATGAGCCCCACCCAGGTCAGGTCGTCCGCAAAGTAAAGCCGCAGCGGGGCGCACGCCAACGCCGCCACCAGGCACCACTTTATACTGCCGCACTGTCGGCCAATGTTGCCCACCGTCCAAACACCTACAATTTAATATGCAACAATGTGTTGTAAGTCATACATGCTTAGCAAATGAAAAATACTAATTTACAGTATGGCCTAATACGGTTTTAAAGAGGACTAAAATTGCTACATTTTACCTTCTGAAAAATTTAAAATTATAATTATATTTTATTTTATATCCCTACAGAGATGAAGTAGACTTCTTTCCAAATTCAGGAATATAAATATTCGAGCGTTTACAGGGCTTATGACCTGTCATTGGCTGGATTAAGTGGCCACTTTACGTACTACAACATTCGAATACAACAGCGAATATCCACACCAGGTAACATTTTTGATTTTGTATATATGTTACGAATCGAAAACCATTCACCATCCTCCATCTATGCATTGATATTGAGTTAAGTATTTATTTGCAAATTACTTCATTTTTGTAATTAAGACTCTGACCGAGTTAAATTAATTACAAGTAATCGCCTGCAGATGACTCTGCGATTTATTTTACTTATATTTAGACCAGGAATTTTAAACAACATTTTTGGGTGTGTACTTTACTACAACTTGTACTCAAATCTGGATTTATCCCAAGACGGGAGTAGGTATATAATTTGAGATAAAATGAAATATATACCTACTCCCATCTTGGGATAAATCCAGATTTGTGTACAAGTATTTGAACCTACCCAAAAATGTTGAATTACAATCATATTTGAGATTTAAAACTTTGCGATATTAGATATATTGTTATTATAAGACTTCTAGTGTAATAAAAAAAAGACAATATTTGGATCCGACATTGTTAACTGCTGCAGTCGATTTCTTTGTTTTTGTATGATTTATCAGCGCTTTTTGTAAAACATCCCAAGGTCCCTCCTATGAAGTCATGCAGGAAGATAGGTAGGATCTAAAACCAGGGAGTTGTATTGAGAATATTACCCAGGGCGACCGCAATGGGGGCGAGCCAGATGAGGAACTTCCAGCTCATGCCGGCGAAGTCGTCCAGCGGCAGGGCGGACAGATACATGCTGCCCCACGAGTAGCTCACCGTCGCCGCTGCCACAAACCGATTTGTAGAGAATGGCGGCTGGAAATATAAACATTATAAGATCACTTTCAAATATGTGTTCTAAATTTAAATTTGAACAATGGAGATAAATGCATTTTAGACTTTTTGGCTTTTTCATCATGATTTTTTTTTTGGTGGATATCTTTAGCATAGTATTTTTAAAATTTTGGATACAGAAAGTTTTTTTATTAAGGCCATTATTACGTATACTTTTTTGAAAGAATTTGAAAAAAAAAATAGGAGTTTCTTCTACACAATTCTGATTTTTTTAGAGTAAAAATTAATTGATTATGGCAATACCTATGTTTACTTGTGGAAATGATGGTTAGAATAATTTTTCTCTTATAGTTTCAGAGTCGTATTTTAAAGGATTTTTATAAATTATTTTGTCAATCTTTCATTGTCAACTTTTTTACTGTCCAGTTTTTTTTTCAGTGTCCAGGATTATTGCTGGCATGGAAAGTTTTCCATGCCACCAATTATTATTACTTATCCCTATTTTATTGATGGTATTTATGGGTCCAAGTGTCAATTTTTTAAATCAAGTAATATACATCTTGGTAGACCGAGTTTAAAACAGTGAAATTAACGTGGAGATTAATTTCATTATTTTAATGCCTAGTTTAGCATCAATGTTTGTGGTCCATCGGCTGGATAAAAATTCGAATCTCGCTATTCTTTTTGGCCATTTCCATGACATTGGACATAGATATTTAAATGTATAGTCTAATGTTACCTTTCGATTCTTCTGCATCTTTTTGATGAAATCAGCAATAAATTCGGGATCTTCATTAGCATCCTTTACGTACTTGTTCAACTTGAAGACGTCAAAAAACCACCCGACGCCGCAGCATCCGAGAGTGCTCCACCAAGCGAAGGCATGGCGATCTCTTCTCAAATAGAAATGATGAAGACCGAATATACCGCCAAATAACCACAGCACAAATGCTATGAACAGAGATTTATCCCGCGATGTCCTGGCCGACATTATGAAAACACTTTGACGATTTTCTATTAGTCTAATAAATTATTTTAATTAGTTTCACTCGAGTTTCCCTCGTTTTCTCGTGTTAGACAAGAATTCGAAAATTTAAAAAATCACCAAAATTTCAGTACATGGATAAGTAGGTGCTTATTTTTAATAGTTTCGCTGGGCCAACAATGAATTTTTAACAGCTACATTGATTACAAATTTACGATATTTACACATCCATACTGAGCGATTGTTTGAACCGATTGCAAGCAATCGTGAAAATTTGAACACACTCAATATTATCACATATTATTTTTATTAGTTTCGGAAGATAACATTCGGGCAAAATTGCCCTGTAAATACAGGTGTTTTGTTTTGACAGTGACTGAAAGATGAGGGTTTTGACACTTTTTAACTTGAATTAGATTCATTCAGAAGTTTGAGCATGAACTAAATACTGATTAGGAATTTATTAAGATGTAAATACACGAGAAATTTTAATAACACGTCAACTCTGGAATTTGTAATCACCGACGTCAGAAATTTACCGTTTGTTTGATTTACTAACCTACTTTTAAAGTTAAGGTGGCCATACATATGTGTACGCAGGTACCTACGCACGCACGCACGCCAAAAATAATTCTTCAAATAGATCAATCGTTATTATCAACCAAAAATCTAGTGCTTTTTATAGGATAATATATTTTTATTATAAATCATTATAATTTTGTAAAGGAACTCCTGATTTTAAAGTGTATAAAGAAATATATAAAATGATACATTTCTCTCCGTGTATGGTATATCTTTACAGGTATCTGTCAAATTTATCACGTGTTGCGTGTACCAATAGAAGTGCTGCAAGTTTACAAAGGCGCCAATTTTAAAAACAAAATTATTTTGTAAAAATGAAACTTGGTGGTTATGGTCGGGCCTTTTTTTATTACCACAGAAATACTATTTTGAAAAGCCGACCGTAAAAATGTATTAAAATCGAACGCTGCAAATAAAGGATTAAATTGAAAAAAATACCATTGTACTTACCTAATTGACATAATAAAAACGGAACAATTGTTACATCCGCAAAATATTTGTGGTTTTTTTTTACCAATTAATTTTTTTTATATGTATTTTGGTTTAGACAGGATGTAGAAGACTAAAAAGGAATTGACGGAATTATAAAGTGATTTCAAAATCTCAAAGTGATCAACCACTAATTTATACCAACAAATCAAATAAAAAGTAACTTTTACTACCCCTAAACTTTATTTTTAAATACCTATTACTAAAGAAGAATCCAAAGAATTAAATAATTGAAACCAATGATATTTTTACATAACATGTCTCTGATGATTAAAACATGTTTTTATTTCATTTTTAAGAATCGTTGGAATTTGTTAATGATTTTATTGTAAACATTACTATACTACTCTCTTATCCGCACCCAATGGTGCATATGGCACTGCATTGGTACGCGAATGAATCTTGATAATTTTTGTCACATGATGGCAAGATAATCAGTCTTATGCTTCAGCTCCAGTCCAAGGTATCACATATGAAATATGAATATGTGAAATTCTCATTCAAATAAACATTTCATATTGACTCCAATCAGGAATCGAACCCACGACCTTATGCATGGCAGCCCAACGTGCTACCACTGCACCGCGAGGCGGACTCTGTAGTATTTGTAAACATACCGATATAAAAAAAGGATCTGATTGAAAGAAGTGTATAAAAAATATTGCAATGAATAAAAAATACACACACAAAAATTTTTTTTAATCATGTGTTTATAAATCAAAAAGTAAAAAAAAAAAAAATGGCATGAAAATTAAAAGATATTACAAAAAAAATTTTACGTTGTTTGTTAATGGCACATTTCTGGAGTAAAAAAGTACTCAACCTTTTCGATTTCTATATGTTCAAAATTATAATAAAATGATTTTAAATAATTGTAATACGAGTTTCAACCAGGTTCTTTTTAGTAGATAAAAAACTTAAAAAAGACAAGTCCTGACTTGAGTTCAGATTTTAGAATCAATTTCATGTAAGGCCTACACATTAACAAAGTTCCTCGCTGAATCACTTCGGGGAGTTGACCGAAGTACAAGAAGTGTACATCCTCCAACTATAGTTGACTTCAAGAGAGTGGAGAGCTTACAGTAATGTGGCAAATCGCATTATTTAAAACCCCGAGTTTGTATTATGTTCAATACTGTTAATATATTATTTTAATAGGTGTACATCGTGGAAGTTTTTTTAAATGCTTTTATTTTTAAATATAGTTTAGCGCTGTAGAGTTTGCTTGATCCAACTTAGGAACTGCGCTACATCTGTGAATACGACATAATGGTTAGGGTCACACACTGAATCACTCTGCCTGGCAACACTGATGGAAACCAATCCTCTCAGGTACCAAGTTTCAGTGTTGCCATTGTAACCGCTCTTTTCAGAAAATACCATCCCTCCGCCAGAGTCGCCATTGCATACTGAAGTACCTGAAATAGAAAGATAATTTTCATATATTTTTTATGGTATTCTTTGTGATTTTAGTTATGCTAACTGAACTTTTACAGTGAAGTAACAAATAATGCCTATCACGACAATGACTACTAACAACCTCTTCACACATGTAAACCAACTAACTTTTTATTGACATCCAGTCAGTCCTGCAGCTAAAGATGATTTTTTTAAGTGATTTGATGAATGCACAGTGTAATTTACCATTTGCGAAACCAGCACAGAATGAATGATTGGACGTGAAATGTGAGAAGAATTCCTTGAATGACCAGACGCATGTTAACTGCTCAACAACTGGCATCTTCACCATCGCTAACTCTTCTGTCAGGTGGTTACTCTCATCGAAACCCCATCCTACCACCTAAAATTAAAATATAGATGAATAACAACAATCAGCTTTACAGAGTGCAAAGGTAAAAAGTGGCATACACAAAATATTTGAATTCAATTTTAAAATTAATATATAATATACTAAATAAATTAGAAAAATTATGAACAATAGTTTATTTAAGTGAATTATTTACCGATCCCTCTTTCCCAACAACATACGAAAGATCTGTTTCAAAATCCTTCCATAAACATATTGGTCGCACAACATTCGAATACTCTGAAGCCTTGGTGAATTTTAAAATGGCCAAATCTGAGTTGAAGTTGGTAGCATTGTATTCAGGGTGGACATAAATTTTGCGTACCTGTAAATATTTAGAATATGGCAGCATTTATAAAAAGTGAATAAGTAGGTACCTATAAAATCAATTTTTATGTTTCAAGTGTTGAATTAATTTACCTAGGAAAATATATTACTTTAATCTTCATAAATACAATAAAAACAATAAATAGGAAATTTATATTGACATTCTTTCAAGAAGAAATAAAGCTAGAAAATAACTTTAATTTTAATACTTGAGGATTTATTTGCATGACTGAAATTGTGTTTATAATTAGTAAAAAATATTTAAATGAATAATTGATTTGATTCAGGTGTGTATCTGCTTACAAACATTATTTGCACTCCATCAGATGCCTTCCGAAGGTTGAATTTTCCCAGATAGACGGTAAGAGTTTGTGCGTTGACGGATCTTTGTGTGGATGTTCTAGTAACGCAGTGTGCGGCAGTCAGAACGTGGGACAGGGTTACAAGAGAACCACCACAGATGTATTTGCTATCAACTGTCTGAAAAGAAAAACAAATCCAATTTAAGTAAAACAATCAACTGGTAATTGGATAATTGATCTTGTCTTCATTTGTCTGCCTTGTTGTGTAGTTGTTACCGCGTTTGGCTACCATGAATGAGGACGCGGGTTCGATTCTCTCTGCCTATCCCTTGGGGAAATGGCGTGGTGGTTAGTTTACAGTGAAAGAACCCACCCTTTCCCTAGACTGTTTTAAATACTATTGAGTCTTTTTTCAGTCTAGCACAAGTTTTAACTGGAAAAAAGCGTAAGAAAAGAAGGTTATATACGTCACCAAATGCTTTCATTGCCCCTATCACTGTCTCAACTCTTAAGATTGTCATAAACACATTCACCTCAACCTGCTCAAGGAGCTGGCCCAAATTTACAGTGATAGGGATATTAGTGATTCTACCCCTTTTTTAGTCGTTAGTTAAAACTACCTCCCGCCCGCCTCCCATCAACCACGCCCAGAGAAGATGCGGCAGCAACCCCAGCTGAGTCTAAAGGAAGGAGAGGGTTGAAAGGACTACGAGGATGAGAGATTGTGGAGTAAATCTTTCTCCCAAGCCTCCTAAAAACATAACATACAGTATTACAAGTTTTCCTACCTGGAGTACCTATTTCGGCAGGGGTGCTGCACCTTATCCACATTCTAACAAAAACAAATCACAGGCGTGATGGTTAGTTTGTTAGGTATTGTTACTATTTGGTATTGTTACCTGAGACTGGTAAAGGGCGACATGCCACGGCCACTGTCCCTGCTTGGCGAGCTGGCCGCTCACTATAAGGGGAGTCGCCTGCGCCGCTACCACTCCGCAGGACTAATAAAAAAAGTAAGAAATGTATGAAAACAAAGCAACCGTCCTTATATTACCAACGTTTATAAATAGATAAAAGTTGTGTAGAAGTTAACAATAATTAAATATTGCTTCAGCAAACTAATATTTTGTACAGGGCACTAACTTCATTTTCCTCATCAGTCCTCGAGTGTGGAGTGGGGTGGATCTTGGAGTCCTCAGGTATTCTGTGGTCTCCTTGGAAATAGTCATTGGATGAAGATGACCAGCCGCCCCGAACAGGCTTTCTGGTTGTGGACCTGGGCTCCACGCTGAAGGGAAAATAACTACTCAAGAAATATGTTGCATAGATCTATGAAATCTAAAGGAATCCCTTTCCAGTTTTGTACTATTCTCTCCAAACATAGCTGTGTTTGTTTAGCATCAAATAAATTTTGAAAAAGTGATATAAAATCAAACTTACTCTACATTATCGGTATCAGGAAGGTCATCGTAGTCCTCGCTGTCTCCATGCGACACTCGGTGTGTCTGCGTACCAGCAGATGTCACCTGCGGCCTCCGAGAGGGTCTTCTGTCATCGTAGCTGGTCGGTGATAGTGGAATTGGTCTTGTCGATGGATATACAGAAACTGAAATACTGGGTGTAAATATAAAGGAAATACGCCGAACTGAGTGGATAATACATTATTTTATTATAGAGTTTGTCTGTACATTTATTTATTTAGATATTTGTTCACACATGCTGCCAAAACTGATGCCTCAATGTACAATAAACCAAGCAAGGACATGACGTGTCAGAACACAGTCTGATTTGATTAGGTATTACAAAGATGACTCACATTGATATAATGCTTTCATGAAATGCTTTAAAATATTGTTTAAAATCAGGTGAACTGAGTTTAAAATATAATTTAATGCTCGCCCAATTCTTTAAACATCATAGATTAAATATAATCAAAGTTAATTTGAAACATACCCTACAAACACAGGTATCTTTGATGGAGGATATTCATTTGATGGTGTTAATCTGCTACCCTGATTGCTGAAAATAATCCATCACAAAATTTGACAAAAATCATTGCAGAATGGAAAACTGAATTATTGGTCTTTGAGCAGTGGCGGATTTGCAGTCTTGGCCCCCTAGGCCGTGTAATACCAGCCGCCTCTTTCTCAGCTCTCATCATTTAGGTACATAGGTACAACTACTAGTAATAAAATATACAGGTAGGTTTAAAATAAGGAAAAACATGTTTTATTTGGTTCAGTACAGGTTTATTCTTACTAAGGCACAAAACGTGTTTGCATCCCGCATACGCCCGTGTTTTCTTATTAATATTTTTTTTACACGTTTGGCCGCCCTAGACCCGGGCCTACTGGGCTTTAGGGCAAATCCGCCACTCTCTTTGAGATAACATAGAACAGAAAAGTGATCAGATATGAATGTATCATACAATTAACACTTTTATGCTATTCCTGTTTTTGAACTAATGATATTAATGTAAATAAATTTTGCAGTTGCAGCAATTCATATCCCGACAAATGAAAATAATGTATGTATAAATATAAACTTACGGATACTCTTGACCAGGTCGACTTGTTGGTCTTCTATCATTGTTAGAGCTGGGATACAAGGAATCTTGTGTAGGAGAGTAACTTTGTGTGAAGGATGGCTCCCTCTCTGTGTAGGGCCTATGAAAGGAGTGTCTCTATTCCCGCCTCGACTGTTACTACTTTCTATGGAACCTCTTCCTACATTATCCGTGTAAAATGTTTCTCCCACCTGACGAACCTTGATTAACTCTTGTACTGCCACTATCTCTTCCTAAAACATCTCTATTATTTCCAAGAAATGGATCACCTCTGTTCACATCAGAAACTGGATTTCTTCTGTTACTTTCGGCTTCTGAATTTGGCGAAAAGACACTTCCAGTGTTAGAACTTTCTCTATCATAATTACTGCGTCCATTTTGAATACCACTGCCACCAATACCTGAATTTTGCCCGCTATATCTGTCATCATTTTGTGAATTGTAGATTCCTTGGTTTGGATTAGATACAGGCTTGACTGAAGAAGTTGCCGTGTGACAAATGTCTTGTCCATTTAATCGTATTGTTTGTAATTTAGGTGTGGCGTAGTAAGAATCGTACACAACTGATATTGTAACTTGTGATCTGGTTCCCGGATTCAAGAATTGGTGAGTATTCTCGATTTTAAAGGATTTGTTATCTTCTGTTGTAACGTCTCCATATGAACTCTGAAATAATTTTTAAAATGTATAAGACGGTAAGTATAAAAAAAATCATGTAATATGATAAGTATTAGGTAATGTATATTAACACAATATTATTATTATTATTATAATTATAGGCAGGCAGCTTTTGCTTATATCTTTTGTACGGCTTCATGTCTATCTTATGCATCTAAAATCTTAAACGATTTTTGAACTGGTTGACCGTAGTGGAGTGGACAACTAGGCCTGGCAATTTGTTCCAGTCTGAAACCGGGTGATTACTGGGAAGGAAGCTTTTCTTAGGGTTGAGGTGGAATTGGGGACGATAGAGCTTCCAGTTGTGGCCCCGTAGGTTGGTGATGGGATTTAGCTGATATATCTCGTGCAGGGGCAGATGATGGTAAATTTGTGGTACAATTTCATTGATTCAATATAAAGATAAACAGGTCTTACAGTAAGTGACAGAGCCGTCTTGTCAAGTATGACATCTATCCACACTCCGTGCAGGGGCACGTGGGTGCTGAGCTGTACCTGGCCGAGCCACTGCCCCGCGCGGGGCGGGGCGCCGCGGTAGGAGAACACGGCGGGGCACGGGGACTCCGGGGGCGCGGAGGAGTGCTGCGCGCTCGCGGACACTAGCACCGCCACTATCTGCAGCAGCTGGTGGTGACTAACCTGAACATATTTGAGTTTCAGAAACAGTACCGAAATAGAATCGCATTTTTGGGATTTCCCAAAAGTTGACTTTTTTGAGTTAGTGCAGTTTAGTATCCATGGTGCTATATCCTTTGAATAAAAGAAGATAGAAGTGTAAGGAATTAATAGCCCTAAGAACATTTCCCATACAAAAGCTTTCATGAAGGAGTACAACTAGGTATATTATTATGCTATGTCCCTATAGCAGATCTGGTAGGTATATTGTGTATGTAATATAGACAGCTCCGGGATCAACCTTTTTTCCAACTTTCACATCTAATTATCAGGTCTTACCTAAACTTCGACTGTGGCTGCGAGTTTTATTATTTTTGTGATGTTTCAAAAATATTTGTTATTTTTTCAAATACAGGTGACGTGTTTAAAAATCAAATTACGAAAACATTTTTTTTTAAACATTTTTTGCGACGTTCAAAATAGATTTCAACGCGCGAAAAATCCAACACCAAACCTTTTTTTTTAAAAATTTTTGTGGAAGAAAGAGTGTAATCATATTGCCGTAGTATGTAATTATGGTATTAACGATTAATTGTTTCTGTTCTCGATGCACAGTGGTTCAGCGTTCATAGAGGGGCGGTCATAGCCTTTTGCTGTTGAAATAAACATTCAAATCATATGCGTTTGTATTCAAAAAAATATTTAATTGATTAATATTACTGAATTTAGCAAAAAACAACTTTTTTTTATTCGAATATAATAATTATTACTTCAATATGGGAGATAAAAATAAAAAATAATTATGCCCTTATTTTCAATGATATTAATGACTAGATGAGCTATTTCAAAGAGAATTGTCAAAATTTTATGTTCCATTTGTGTTTTGCAGTGAAAAAAAGACACACGTCCATTGGAAAGGGCTTACTATGTCTATCTTCCACTATCCAATACATTTAAATAACTTTGTTTCAGTCTAACAGGTTTGAATTTTTTTGGAAGAGAGCATTAATGAATTAGGGTTGTCCAATGAATGTTTATTATCGTATTAAAATTGAACAAATTTATTTACACATGAATAAATTGTTTTAATTTTTAAACATTTTTTTAGGAAAACCAACAGAAAATAATAACACATAAATAACATAAATCTCGATAAGTGAAATAAATTCCAATTACAGATTTTCACCTAATAATTTTAAAGAGCAACAGAAAATTAATTTAATATAAATATCGAGCACTAAACATAGAAAATCTATTAAAAAAATATTTAGCCATTTCATTTTTGGTTTATATACATACATAAAAAACGTACTTTTTTTTTTTTTTTTTTTAAATTTTATTCATAATTATACAAGATATTTTAGCATACATAATATTGTATTATTGTTCCCGCAAAGCCGGGGCTTGTCTGCGGGTTACATTACTTTTTTTTGTTTTGTTTTTTTGTTTTTTTTTTTCTTTCTTATAGTATACAATGATTATTAAAGGTGGTTACACATTAATTGTTGAGAGATATTTGTTTAATGTACACTTCACTGATGTATCACTATCTGTTTTTTAATACGTTTTTTATTTTTTTTTTGAATTTGTTAAAAATTTTTTCTTCGCGATTTTCATAAGTTAATAAGTTAAATAATCTCGGGATTACATACAAGTTAGTTAATAAAAAAATATTCATATAATTTTGTGTACCTATTGGAAATTATTTTGATATAAGCTACTGCAATTTTTTTTTAATTATATTTATTTTTCTTTCCGAAATCTTATATTTTACCAATTATTTTAAAATATGAATGTTCTGAAAAAAATCTATGTGCCAACCCTATTTTTCCGAATAACCTACGCAAATGTGAATCAGCAAAAAAGAGCAAGAGTAAACCTTTGAACTTCCAGTACACCTGTATAAACAATTGTTCCTTTTTATTCTAGTGCGCATTTTGCTTAGCAGTACATAAGTTTTTACAACTTAACGCTATCCAAGCAAATGCTGACGACAAATATACATTTTAAAATAATCTTATTATGTTTTTTAATATACATAAATACTTAAAAAAGAAATAAATACACATGAAAAGTAACGCATTTGTCTTTATACTTCTTTTTCTAATGGTTTTTGCAGTATCTTAGAACGGAAGCCGGCATTTTGACAGGTGAAAATATATGTAACACGGGAGACGGCTTGTCGAATACTGATTTCATAGAAATTGGTAGTCATACAATTGACTTGCTTAACCGACCACCAGGAACGGAAGTAAATCGCTTATCTAGTGTATACATTAATATCATTGCTTATTTTAAATTTATTCTATATCCAAAATCAATAACATTTTGACCCAAAAATACACCATCAAAGATATTATTACATACAACGTACAAAAAAATTACGATTTATTTAAAATTCCGCGTAAGTGTGGTCATTTAAATAAATAAATAAAAAGTTCAGCCAGAATGTATAAACAACATACGAATTCTAAAATTAATAAAACATTTGACAGTTATAATACCTTTTTAAGAACAGAATTCTTCTTACGAAGCAAATAATTCCTGAGACTAGAAATTAATAGATCTGAACTTAGAAGTCGATGTAAGTCTTGCATTGTAAGAGATCTGTGTTAGTTAAAAATGCGTGTCATTTTTTGTGTATCACGTCTAAAAAATGTTGATTTTTTTTTTTCGATTCCGCTGCTTCTTTCGATAACTCTCCAATCGACAATAACGCATGCTCAATCACTTTAGCTCTACGATCACCAACGCATCTATACGTTGATATATATATTGCCGTTGTGACGGTAATCGGTAAAATCTCTTTGATGATTTACCGATTGCCGTCATATACACGTAACAAGCGTGAATATCTTCATATTACACATGTGTATATACGTTAGTAATTAGTGATCACAGTGAAGAGTGGATACTTATGAATACTTAAGTATTTTATGAACAGAAAGTAGCAAGTACCTACCGTGGTAATTGTTGAACTAGTTGTTAAGCTGTTTGTATCGCTTAATCTCTATACTCATATTTATTTATATTATATCCGACAAACATTGCATCAAATAGCAAAATCTGTCGATCAGATCCCAAGTATTATCTAAGTCCTGTGATTTCTGAGAAAATTGTTCTCGCGGTACTTTTATTATTTGATGTGTCACTTCCACCTTCCACCAATTATCTAATTATTATGAATTATCAACAAACAGTCTCAATCTTTCTCTAAACTAACGTTGCATGGATTCTTTTCTCAGAATTTAAAGAAGAATCTACATTTGATAAAGTTAGCTAACTGTCTACGTTTCGATCATTTGCTACAGTCCGATAAGTTCATCCTGGATGTCAATCATTTAAAGAGAGCACCTGTTGTAGCTACTTCTGGACTTCTTTTACATTTTGCGTTAATTTCAAAGGTTACATTCTTTCGTCACATTCAACCAATCAGAATATTTAGCCACCAATACTTTTTTTGACCGGGTGCATTGCTTCCAATACTCTTTTTTTACTTTGCATATGTTGTTGCATATATTTTTGACATAAACGTAAAACCTGCAGAGTTTATACCGTATGATTTCCATCTTCATCTAGCCAAATATCTAAATAGTGCATCCGCGTAAATAAACACTTTAAAAAAACCTACAAGAAAAAAAAGATCAAACACTTAATTTTTCGTAGAGCAAAAAGTGCAAAAATACATACGCTATGAACGGCGTAGATGATGACACATACAGAACCCCGAGCAGATTTGTGCAGATAAAAACATATGTTTCATAAATAACATATTCCTGTGAACATTATGTGATAAATAAGTTTCGGGGCAGAGCGGGGCAAAATAGTTAAAAGTTTATGGAAACAAAAATACAATTTAAATTTTGTAAAATAAATGAGCTTTACGTAGCAGGCACATAATTAAAAAATGTGTATACGTTTAGGTTTGAAAATGATATAAAAGTAAATTAAACACACGTTAAACTATGATTATCATTTTTAAAAAAATCAAACTTTTAACTTATTCTGAGAAATTAACAACAGTTAAAACCGTGACTTATAAGCGCGCTGATTACAGTAATTAGCACTTCCTTAGATGAGTTCACTTTCGATGCCGAAACCAAAATGAATCCCTTAAGAATCCTAGATGTTTATAATACTTTCAGTTAATTTGGTTATTTATCAATAATTTCATGCAGTGACACATCATAAATTCAGACATCGATATAGCAAGGCTGTGACCTACGGGGGAAACCACTGTGCGATGTCCCAAAAATTGCCTTTAAACATACGAATTTTGGGTTTGAACCGTGAAGTTTTTTTCCAAAGCCGTGAAAATAGGTAGGTTTACTAAACAATCGACTTAAAAATGCGTTTGAATCACAAATTGTAAAGGATATTTATCCAAAACAGAGCTCACCATATTCGTGCATTTAATCTGAAATCTACGCAGCACAAAACAATAAAAAAAATCACAAAAATGGAAAATGCGATTGAAAATTGTATAACGCAGCGCACAATAATGATTTTCCGATTCACTTTAATGATAATCGAGGGGTCAATCAGGCGATAACACTAAGAGATCAGTTGAGGTACTGAATACCGTGTGTTGTTTTTTACTATAATTAACTACTATTATTGCTATTGAGATGAAACTCGAATGAAACTAATAATAATTGCATCGCATTATGAGTGTAAAGCAGTCTGGCGTGTAATGTGTAATAATTTGCGTCAAACAGGGTTTTCCAAGACACTTTGTTTTCAAGGATGTGCGGTCGGATTCAATAAATTTTCAAAATTATTTCCGTACCATTAACAAACTATTTTTATGAAACAAACAAGGCTTAAAAATATAATAAAACAACAAGAAAATAACGAAAGTTTAAGCAAGGTTACACAATAAAATAAAGGAAACCAAGTCAAAACATTCACATACCTTTTAGATAGGCTACGATCTACGACCATGATCGTAGTATTTAGGTAGGTATACATTTTTATGAAATTGGCGCAATTTTGAACTTTGAAAGAGGCAAAAATAGTTGACAGATACTTTAAAAATTGGAGTGAAAAGGTGTAGGTACTTATCCGTGTTATCTCTACTCTAATTAAAATAATTTTAATAATAAAATGAAATCATTGACAATTCGGAACAAATTCGAGCATTGAATCGCTAAAAGCTAGAAGATACTTTTGAATTGATTAAATAAAATAATATTCGCAATTAATTTTAATTGTAAAAAGTTGAGAAATAGGTAGTCGCTTTTTTCTGAATTCATGGACAAATTGTGAGGATATTTACCTACAGCTCTTTTTGAGATTTCGAAGTCGAATAATCTTTTTAAAGAATAATTTCAAGGAATCAAAGTGGAAATTATTATACGTTTTTTGCCTGATTTTCCAGCCCTATAATAAATTAATAATACATTACCTATATTAGTTTACTGTCTACAAAGAATTTTCACATGACTTCCACTGCGTTTTGTACCCAACTCAAATGCGCATAGAATTTGCTTGCAAACTGCTTCACAATAGAAGATTAAATAAAAACATGATTTCTACCTTGAAACCCATGAGTTTTCTTTGAGGAATGCGTCCGCTACCGCTAACGGTCGGACATATTAATATAAATAAAAGTCATAAATATCCAAATACACGGTGTAACAAAACTCGTAGTCACAAGCGGCGTAAGGCGCAAGTGGCAAGTGTGTATTCTGGTATGAAAAAGAATTTTGTAACACCATGACTGATTCTATAAAATAAACAATATGGATTCGAGATTGAAAATGTTGGTTTTCTCTATAGTAGAAGAAAGTTAAAAAAGTATTCCAAAAGAGAAAATATTAACACAAGATTTATGCACAGTCCTGTGAGTGGATGAGAGCTGTGACTTCCAATCTTAAAAATTACACGAAGAATAATTACAAAACGTAATCCCTAATTTACCCAACTTCATTAAAGATGTGAAGCAGCTGCTCCGATACATATCAGAAATAACTTTTAATTTTTACCAAAAAACATAAGGTAAGTGACCCAAATTTAGCGGGTTTATAATAACAATGCACTGGTAATTTGAGATACTTATATTTATTTCTTTAACTTTGTAATAAATGAAACAAAATATGGGTGTTAGTTAATGTACACGCACACATCTACAAACATTGACGGCCATTTGAAATCGTGAAGCGGGAAATTTAAAAAATAGGCCTTATTAGGACATAGGCTTTATTTGGGTCACGTACAATACATCACGTACAATAAGTACAGGCAATTTGTGGAATCCATATGCTCCACATAGGGAGCGGATATGTTATGATGATGATGACTTAACACTTCCTTCTTGATGTTACTTTCCATGGTGGGTTTTGGTTTCCTTCACAAGCAATCTTAATCGGCTCCTACCCCTGGCAATCCTATCCAATACTTGCCCCTAAATATAGCTACACTTAATCACAATGGATCATGCGGTCTGGCGTCGAGGGAATCCACTGATCATGCGGTCTGGCGTCGAGGGAATCCACTGATCATCGGCAGTTTGCGTCAGGATAGAGCTGATGGCTGATCACTTAGCTTAGAGGCAGTTTGTGGAATCCAAAGGGACCATGTATACGAAATTATGACGGATTCCGCAGCTCACTCTGAAAACTTAAACACGATACTTACCTTTTGGAGTTTTTTTTACTTTGGTACTTCTTTATTAGCTCAGAATTACTATTGTAAACTGGGATTTAAAAATTTTTTTTGGCAGGACTTGGATTACTGACTTGCTTATAATTGTGGCGGAAGTAATACGTCACCATCAGAATCAACCGACCTCCGCCGAACGCTGCCGACCTACCTGGAGAATCGTTTTAGCCATCATCGTGACTCAACTTTAATTTTGCACAAATTACTTACCGCCAAATAGCGTTTCAATTTAAATTCTTTTTATCGATTTTTATCTTCATAATACATGTCATTCTTAGTTTAAATAGTTAAGTTTTCATTTGTATTAGCTTCTGTGTAATAAATACTAAATAAGTACTGTTTCATTCTTTCTGAGCACCCAGCATCCATTTTAGTATAGAGATTTCTACTCAGTGACCCAGAAATGAAATTCCTTCTCACGAGAGGTATTTTGTGGAGCGTGCGACACTGAGATTAATCTCTATCAATTAGTGGCGTACGCTGATGGGTGGTTGAACATCCACGACCCAAAAAACCCAACAAGGTTAACGCTAAATAATGTTAAAGTTTTTCTTTTGCTTAGTGTGAGGATCGGACAGGATAATCTGATGTTGACCAAATGGAACTTCTCCGCATCTGCCTTAGATGATGAAAAAACTTCGGATGTAAATCAGGATTACATTCATTATGTATGCAAAGAACCTTTTAAAAATTAAGCAGTTGCCTTATAGTATGTGAACATCAACTGATAAAATCCGGGTTATAATGATCCAATGTCATTGTCAGCATAATTCACACCATTGGCGCCGGCACTCTTATTTCACAAAAATCGTACTCAAAGCTATTTTGAACTCATATAAATTATCCATGGACTAATTATCCACTATCCATGTAGCTAATGTTCTTTTTTTTTTAAATTTCACAGCAGGAAAATGCTCCACACATATCTCAGCCATGGTTTTGCCCAGCAAGGTTAAGAAAAAGAATTAGAAAAAAAAGACTATTATTGTGTATGAAATAAATAAACATCCGGATACAGTGTAACGATTTTGTATTTAGAATATGACGATATTTCAAGGGATTTGTGACTACAAATCGCCTGTAATTTTGCATGTCATGAAAATATGGGAAGAAAAAAAAAAGAAAAAATATGGAAGAAAAAATACTTTTATTACTTTTTGTGATACAAACAAAAACATATATTTTATAAACTATTTAATGAAAAAACTTTGTTTTTAACTACTTTTAATTTAATTATTAATCTAACTCCCGACCGGTTTCGAGGCAACACGTGTCTCTTTATCAAGGGTACAAGAATAAAATACAAGAATAAATCTTGTACCCTTGATAAAGAGACACGTGTTGCCTCGAAAGCGGTCGGGAGTTAAGATTAATAATGAAATAGAAAGTAATTTTAAAAAAAATTTTCATTTAAATAGTTTATAATGAATAACTACAAAGTGAGCGCTTCTAACACATAAAATTACATACATTTTATGTTTATAACAAAAAAAATCACGGATCTCTCATTAACAAAGAAAAAAAACTCAAAATACTTGATATTTTTAGTAAAAAAAAATTTGTTTCATTTGTTAAAAAAATATAAAAGAAAATGAAGAATGAACCTTAGTTAATAGTTTTCCGTTACAATGGTTTACTAATTCTAGACAAAATACATACACAAAGATGGAGTAATAAATGGTTCCAACCTACAAACATTCTCTCCAATTACAGCTAATATTATGAGTTAAATACTACATTACTGAATCGAGCGAGACACGTCTCGTTAAAATAGAGATTTCCTTTTATTAAACACATACTACAGTTATACACTTAGAAGAAATATATTTGATTAATTTGATTTTTTCTATATGCAAACAAATCTAACTTGGTATAATGAAAATGGTAGACATATTTATCACATCCCATGGAAGTTTCGGTTATATCAAACCATTCCAAACAAAACATTGTGAATATAAAAATGCTGTATTACAATTGTAAAAACATATCTTTCAGCAAGTCATATTTAAAAACATTAAAGCAAACGTTTTTCGTTTATTATGTTATCTAACATAATTTACTTGTACATTTTAAAACGTCAACAAGATAAATCATTAATTTGAAGAATTAATGACAGTTATGTCGATAAAAACTCAGTTTTTTTTTTTTGTAAATTAAACACCTTTTTATGTTTACAATTTCTGCTAGGAAATTTGAGTTCTTAACCCGAAACTGAGCAGAATTTACATTACAAAAGTGTATGATCTTGCAAAGTTGTCCGTAAATGTAAATAAGTCTATTGAAATTCCATCAAATTTAAGATAATAATGATTAATTATTTGTTAATAAGTAATTAATGCTTTTGAGTTCATGTTTTTTTCTCTCAACACCGAAAATGGTAGAATAGAAGATAAATGATTAATATTATCCTAATGATAAAGCAAATCACAAGCGACACATAAAGATTACATCTATTGACTGGAGAGTATAGGATTAGCTCCGGGGGGCGCTCTACCAAAAGCTGTTCATATTCCTATTGCGGGCGGGCCCCTTGAACCTGTCGTCCCCCGAGGAGCTCCAGGGGGCGCCGCGCCCCCCGCGGGGCCGCCGCGCGCCCCCCGCGCCCCGCGCGCCCCGCCGCGCGCCATCCCCCCGCCCCACCATCTTCCCCAAACTGCGGCTCGCTGGGCGGCGCCAGATCTAGACTCCCGTAAAAGTTGGGGGCGAACCTTCCCCCCCCTTCCCATGGGCGGGAAGGGGGGCGCTTCCATGCCGCCGTAGCCCCAAGACATGTCACCTTTAAGAGAAAAAAAAAAACAAAAAAAAAATGTCAGTCGCAAAAAAAAATAAAATAAACGCGTCTTTACGGGGGTCCAGATTCTGAATCCGCGAAAAAAAAAAATGTCTAATTTATTTTCTTTTTTTTGTTACGACTGGATAATTAATCATTACAATAAAATACAGAAAAAAAAATTAAATCGAGGGTTAACAAATAATAACTCGCAAGTAACAACTCTTCAGCGAAAATGTCAGTACCTAGGTACGCACCGCAAAATACCACCTTCTTTCAATGTTTTGATTATTATGTTTGAACATCTAAAAAAAAAAATAAAAAAAACTTTTAATATTTGTTCTTCATACTATTTTGTTACTTACGAGATATCGTTTCTTTACGCTCAAAATAAGTTTGGAATGAATGTGTAGTGGTGAGATGAAGAGTTTGCAATAAAAGTCGACAGGTAATCTTAATAAGCAGTTTAATGTAACACTATACAAACATCGTAGAGAATAATACGTCCCTAGAACAGTGGAACAGTGTGGCGGTCCCGGGAGGACAATACGGAACAACATAACACCAGCGTACAATTCACATTCTCACTCGGAATCAAATAGGGATGTCAAAAATATATGAGCGGTGTTTTGTTAAAAATAATTTACGCACAATAGTAGTACAATTTTAAAAGGGTATAATATCTGAAATAATCTAATGTATATAAAAATATATTTCTTAATTTAAAAACGCGCTATTTTAGTCAATAATCATTGTATATTTTGATAAATGCGGACTAAATATTCGAAGCGATATATTTCTGGATATTTTGGACATCTCTATATGAAATGGGATCAAATTTTTAATATTTTCTATACAATTATTCTGTATCTACATTATTTTCCAGCTTCCCCAATAAACTGAATTCATCGTTATTATTACTTGTACGACTAGATTATCATTTATTTATAACTTAACAGTCGGCACTTTAAACTAAAAAAGATAGTAAATATAAATAATAATAATATTTACCTATTTAAAGGGACACTGGGATAACTAAACCTTTTACATTTCAGGAATGTATTCCAAAAACTGATTTTAATACAAAATACAAGCCAAGCATATTTTTAAAATAATTCAAATTGTTGACAGTCTTAATAATAATATTGTATTTTTAAACACAATACATAAAAATGGTTATCTCTGACATGTTATTTGAGAAAAAACAACCAACGTAATATACAAATATATCGTGGGTGTACTGGCAAAAAACGCTAACTCGAAAATATGCTGTTTGGATTTAATGATGCAGCATTGTTTAAGTTTTTAAAGCTCTACAATCGGCAGAAACACAAATTTTGGGATAACTTATAAAGCGCGCTTTTTTCTGAAGTACCTAACCTAAAATCATATTTCTTTCTTTCTCTAAAATAAAAAGAAAATACTGCTATTAACAATAAAAGTTTTCTAAGTATGAAAATTAATTACATGTTGTTTGAAAAAATGAGAAATAATTAAAGTTTTAACTCATAATGCAATAGAATAAAAAATAAAAAATAAAATTGGAAAAAAAAACTTAAATGCTTGATTTCTCTAAACAGGTATATTAGAGTTAACGTTTTTTGCCAGTATACCCACGATATAATACAGGGTGTAACAAAACTCGTAGTACAACCCGAAAACTGGTGAATCTACATCGTATATAGAAATGATTTTGTAATATGACTTTTTAATCTGAGCTTGAAAAAAAAATTTTTTTTCTTCTCACAAAAGTTTTTCATAAGTTAGGCAGATTAAGAAAATTGCTCAAATTCTTATTAAAACAGGTTTTTTTATTTTGTTTTCTTTTTGGATTGTATTAATTTGACTAAATACATGATATTTGATAACAATTTGCAAAAAAATATCGAGAAAAAATCATCTTCGTACTCAATTTTCTTTAAAAGGAAGGGATAAATAAAAATAAAAAATTCTACAAAATCGACTCAAAATATTATGTAGATTAACTGGTTTCCCGCTTGTACATCGAGTTTTGTTACACCCTGTATATTAGCCGTCAACTGCTTGTAAAAATGTATTTTAAAATACACATTATATTTTTGATATTTATTTGCACAAAATACGTCAATATAATGCCGATACCATTAACAGATGATGCATAAATGGTCTCAACACAAGTTACGTTTATATCGGACGCGATTCTCACGAGGGAATACAGAAATAGAGGAAAATTAGCTCGGCCAGGTTCTGTATATCGGGGAAAATACATTAGACTGATTACATCAATATTATTTGTAGGAAAAAATGTTTATTTCTGAATACATTTACATATGATTATATATCCCAGTGTCCCAAGAATTATTATTAAACATTTACCCAAGTTTCAAGTCACATCTAATAAACAATTCAATTATATGAATGTGTAAGAGTTGTATCAGTAGGGGTTCCGTAGTTTCATAGCAAGATAAGTTGCGTTCTCCTGCACAGCGTTTTATTGCTATATTATATTAGTGTGAAGAAAAATTGCTTATTTAATTATCGATACAAATTTTTTTATTTTTTTTTATTTAAAGGTTCTTTAATTAAAATAAATTGTCGATTGCTATGTATGAAACTTGGGCAATACAATATGAGATCATTGCGGAGTAATAAATACATTTTGTTTTTCTATTATTGGAATGACTACATTTTATATAATATATAGAATATAATATTCCACAGAATAAATATACAAACGCTAACTGATAAGTGGTTTACATTATTCAATTTATATTTATTACATCGGGTAGATTTTAACTTTCTAGATCCATAACATTCAATACTACACAATGTTAAATCAGTTAAATAATCCGTGGTTTGTGGCATACAAAGCTAACGTTAAATAAACTCGGTGAAGGTATAATTATAATTCAATTAAATTAAAAAAAAACTACAAGAATTGAGTCACATTTTTACAATTCGTCGCTTTAATTCGAAAGTGTTACTTATGCAAAATCTTGATTTTTCAGGAGAGCGTTTTTAAGTTTTTTGAATGTTATTTAATTTAAATTCTCTGAAAGTATTGCACTCTGCTGAATTATTTTTTTACAGGAGACGCTTTGGAGCACATTCTTTCAATGTGTATACTTCACTGAACCTAAAGCTCACCTGGTTTTTAGCAATTAATTTTCAAACCACAATGTAACACTTTTCACAAAAAAAATATTAAAAGTGCCCATGATCTGTACATTGCAACTGTTTATGACTAAAAAAATTTACGTGGGGCTCCTCTGGATGTTCATTACTGACTACTGACTTAATGTCCGATGAAACTGTCTTCTGCTACAGCCACGCTGGTTTTGTCGAAAAGTTAAAACTGTTTTTTCGCCCCTAATTCCAAAAACATCAATTTTAGAGATGTTACACTTTACACAGAAAAAATAGATTTAAAAAAAAAACGATTTTTTGCAGATGTAACACTCTTGAATTAAAGCGACGAATTTATGTTCAAAGTAGAGAGAAAATATTGTGGTAATAACAGTAGGAAAATGCATGATGCAGAGGTTAATAACATTATACAGTAGAAGTTTTGGCTTTGAACTTTAAAGACATTGCATGATAAGAATTATAAAATGATGTAGGGTAATTATTTTTTATGCAAAAATGTGTTTATTACTAGTTCCGTAAGTACTAGATATAACGACAGTTCTCATCATAAGGTGCTATACATTTCTGATTTACGTCTAAGTATTTGCTAGTCACATTTGAGTTCGGATGCCACAAACCTTGGATGATAATTCCAGTATACTCTACGGGAATTAAGATTGTACAAACTGTAATGGACACAAGTTAGTTGGAAAGCTAGAGATGTAAGTATTACCTATAAGGACACCATAAAATGTGAATCATGACACAATTGACGAGACATTATTACATTTAGAACCTTAATCCAACTATTTACTAGGGGGGTAGGACCAGCAGATAATTGATCAGAGGTCACGATACTAAACAATAAAGATATTGCTAAATAATAATTCTGAAATTACTAAACAGATAAATACGGGTTAAACATAATGTCATCTGCCGGCCCTACATTTAGATAATAATCTGCGCATCTAGAGTGTAAATATTTATATTACAATATTAATATCTTAGTGTTGAATACGTGACTAAGTAACATTGGTAAATAATTCAACTAACGTATTTATTTAAAATAAAAAAAGATTTAAATCGATGTACGAGTACGTAGGTTAAAAGAAGAAATAATTTGGGGAGTGTTGGGAAACTACGTAATATAAATATACTATTATAATATATACCTATTTAATAATAAATAAAAATATAAATAAACTAACCGGACATCAATATTTACAAACAAACATTACTTATTGTCGAGATGTGGGATTATCAAACGAGAGGTCTCTCAACTTTTACAAGAAGCCAACTTTGTCGCTCTCTGTAAAAGTGGAGAAAGGTCGCCGCATTATCTTCGCGTAAACGCGATTTGAACATTCGGTGTCGTGGTTAATTCTTTCCAAATTGTAACAATGTTTAAACTCTAAAAGTGGATAACAAAATGACGTGTATGTCCATTGTAGAAAGAAGTATAATAATATATATGGTGCTTACTAGGAACGAGAGGAAGAACTAGAGTTGGAAGGAGATTGTAGAGTAGGGGGAATCGTGTAAATATTGGAATAATATCATATGAAATATAATTAGCAAATAGCTAACACAGCTCGCATTCAAATCTACAGATTATGTTTTTCTAGGCTTTGTGTTGCCGACGTTTCGAACACATTGCTGTGTCCTTCAGGGCTGATGTGTGAGTATAGTCTTGTGTCACATAAGACTATACTCATACATACACATAAGTTATGTGTATTTAAGTGGGAGAAGTCTGTACCATGTCGCAGTCCGGCTTTGCAATCACTGGGTACCACCATGAAGTTCCTAGTCGTAACCCTTGAATCCCTGTTTATGTAATTAGATTATGTTTGTGTTATTAGTTATTTCATTGTGTTACTACACAAAGCCCACAACCACGGCATAATAACCCAGAAAAACATAATCTGTATTCTGAAGGCCGTGAAATCTTACGAATTTTGATTCAAATCTACCTATGATACTTTTCTTTAAACCATTCAATAAGAGCTTTAATACAGTTATTATTATAAACCTTTTGTATAATAATTCAACCAACCTAACAAGCCAGCACAACTTTGAGAAATGTCTTATTTTTATGATGTCACAGGAAATCGAACCTGGAAGATACGAATTCAGCATTACACCATGGGGTTATCCATTGAATATACTGATATATTTTAGAGAATTTTATAGTTAAATAGTCTTAGCACTTGGTGTACCGACGCAGTCCCCATTGGTGCGGATAAGGGAAAGCAGTAGTAATAGTCTAAAACAAAGTATCTCCTTTCTGTATTCTATACTTAGTACTCTATGTTGCCAATTTGTAATGTGTAAATTAATAATTATTATGTATTTATCTAAGCTAAGGGTGTAAATAAGTATTTCCGCTGTGTTTAGGTTAAGTATTGAATATTTATATTACTATCTTAAGATTCCGTTTACCTTTATAATATAGTAGTTCATAATTCACAAACACACGTTTAATATAAAAAATGGCTACGCCACAAAAACACACGCATAAATTGGTGTACGTATGATGGATATTCTCTATAGGATATCCGATAACACCCAAGACTAGAAGTTCTATCACAAAGACTATCACAATAATGACACCAAGATATCAGGTTAGTTAGTACAAATCATATTGTGTTGAGCAATATTTAGGTAGGCATTGTACGGCAACTTCTGTTACAAATTCATCAATTGATTGGTCAACCATAAAAGTTTTAAAAAACCAATGACAGAATTAAATAAAAAATATTAATAATTGCGGTAATCTATGAAAGTGAATAAAAACATATTGTTTTTTACAACGTTTTGGGTGTGTTCAAATACTTGTACACAAATCTGGATTTATCCCAAGACGGAGTAGGTATATATTTCATTTTATATTCATTATAAGTTAAATAAATTGCTGAGTCATCTGCAGGCGATTACCAGTAATTAATTTAACTCGGTCAGAGTCTTAATTACAAAAATGAAGTAATTTGCTAATAAATACTTCACTTTAATATCAATGCGTAGATGGAGCTAGTTACACGCTGGTGAATGGTTTTCGATTCGTAACATATATACAAAATCAAAAATTTTACCTGGTGTGGATGTTCGCTAATGAGCCGAATGGGGAATGTTGTAGTACGTAAAGTGGCCACTTAACCCAGCCAATGACAGGTCAGAAGCCCTGTAAACGCTCATTCCTGGATTTGAAAAAAATTCTACTTCTAGAGAGGTAGGGGATATAAAATGAAACATATTGTTTTTGGCTAAGTTTTGTCAGTATTTAGCGTCGGACATAGTACAACCTGAGTTTTACGTTTTTTTTTCATGTTTATTACCGTAAATGATTCGGTATACTTTTATGGTTGACAATCAAAGAATATTTAGTTTACCAAAGTAAATAGATTGTTATTACATTGAATGAAGTGTGAGTGTATTTGTTGCCGTCATTATTATTTTAAGTAAACGATTTAATTTTAAGAACACACGAGTGGTGCCGACGTTGTCACAAATGGATCTAGTTTTAGAGTAAGAATATTAGGCCGAGATTCCGTTTCAAAAACAATTTTGGCACTCTTATTAGTAATGATTGCAAGGTATTATTGTACAAAGAGAGAAGGATTTAGTGCCAGAATTGCTATTCAGCAAGACAAGTTAAAAGCTAGTGAAAAGTTACTGTCATTAATCAACAGAAATGCGATTATTTCAAATATCAATATGTTTTTAATATGAATTTAACAGTATAATAGAATTCTGAAATTTTGATGCAATTCGCATGTGAACCTAGGTTTATCTATCAAGTATGTTTAATTTATACCGCAAGTTAATACAAAACCACATTTTGAATGTGTACAAATACTTGTAGACAAATTACTGGATTATTATACCTATGCTGGGCTAAGATCAGATATTATTGATATCCCAACAGACAGAGAAACTCTGGAAACGAATGTGGATTATCTAGGCGTTTTACAGGGCTTATGACCTGTCATTGGCTGGGTTAAGTGGCCACTTGATGTACCAGTAATTTGTCTACAAGTATTTGTACACATTCAAAATGTTGTTAAAAAGATTTACTGGTTAGAATATAAAGCAAAAAAAAATTGGAGAGACATCTTCAGGCGTCTTCTAGTAAGTAATTAAGTTCGGATGAGCCTAACCTACACCAATAAAGATGCTCAACAGATGTCACCAGTGAGAAATTCACTTGTAATGTGATATTACGAAGGCGAGTTCAATATATGCAAGTTTCAAAACTTTGTCATATATATTTATCGGATGATGGGCGGAATGGGGAATGTTGTAATACATCAAGTGGCCACTTAACCCAGCCAATGACAAGTCATAAGCCCTGTAAACGCCTAGATAATCCACATTCGTTTTCAGAGTTTCTCTGTCTCTGTTGGGATATCAATAACATCTAATGCACAACAGATTAGATTTTTTATCTATACACCGTGTCCCACGATGAGACTGCGAAACTCCGGAGGGTGATTGTTCATGGTATTCTGAGAAAAAAATCCTTATAAAGTTTTTTGATCCGGGCATTTTTAATAATTAATTTAAAAAAAGTATTAATAAAAAGCGACTATGTAATACTGGCTTCTGTTTGAAATGCTAGCGGTGGCGGGTGGCGGTGGGCGGGGGCGGGAGGAGTGGGGGTCCGCTCTGGTCACCGAACGCCTTGCCTTGTTGGGTTTTTTGAAAAATTTTATTAAGATTTTTTTCTCAGAATATCATGAATAATCACCCTCTGGAGTTTCCGCGGTCTCATCGTGGGAAACGGTGTATAAATACAGAAGAATATTTATTATGTATAATGGGATGGGGTAACATAGGCCTTGAAGTTAGAAAAACGTAACATTTTGAATCACACAGTAAATTTCGTTGCATTTAGATCGAAGGCCATTGTAACAGGCACCTGCGTGACACTTCACTAAACTGACTGCTACCAAACACACACTTCTTGTATCCGCACATTTATATTACTACCACACATCTATGTTAATACTCTTCGGAATTATTTTAATATCATTAAATAATTATAGCCGATCCTGCTAATACACAATTTAAAGCATATCTCCGCTTTAATAGTCAAGCCAAGAATCATTTAAATATAATGGCGATACTTTTTATGTGGAAAAGACTGCAAATAATGCCGACTTAAATGTTTATATCTGTTTAGCAAAACAATAATAAATAAAGAGAATGAATGTCTTCCTGATTAATCCGCAATTCTTTTTTGTTATTTAACCGATTTTCAGACAAAAATAGATGTAAATTTCTCAATTTTCAACGAACTAATGGAATATCCTAACGCCTTATGTTTTAGGACCATACTGAATATTTACAATGCCTGCAATATCAAAGGTTTAATATTAGAGATATCCCAACTGTCCACAAGCAAAGTGGATCTACATTTTCTCTGCTTCAATTCTCGACATTACCAATATAATAACCATTGTAGATTGCTGTTATTTTTTACCTATGTTGGAAAAAAGATACTTTTAAAGCATTTATCTTGAAAACTGAGGTAAAACCTTACAAATAACAAACAGCCCAGTTGGCGATGAGTCTTCTTAATATATCAATTCAATTATGTTCTCTTAAATATCATTTATATTTTTTCACTAATGGAAGAAATTGCCTACTGATTATATTTGCTTTAATTTAGCACTTGTACATTTCCATTTTTAATAACATTATTATTATTGCGTTTTAAAATCGATAACATTCGGAAAAGATACATTTTTAGTTAAAGTTTTTATACGTTTAAATTAGCCGATTACAGCGTACAAACCTAGCTACAATACATCGCATTATATATTATGATGTTTCTTAAATATACTGTTTCCTCTAAAAACACAGCATTTTACCACACATTATACTTAGTTCTAATCCTTGAAATTGGGGAATATTACTTTAAATTTGAATGAGTACATTTTGAAGGAATTTAGGTAAACTATGCACTGAAAACTATCACGGGAATTTTGAATTTAACTTTAAAAAAAAAAAGAAGAAGAGTTTACTGAAATCTAGCATGGCCAATTCCAAAGGATCCAGAACTTACAATATTTTGGACAGCACAATCTAACAGGATAGGAGATATTGAATATTTTATTTGATTGTGTAAGAAAAGTATTGATTATTTACAGTTCTGATATACATAATCACAAATAAAAAATGATTAGTTCTCATTCAATTTTGATACAATGTCTACAAACAATGTTCCTGGTACAAGTTGAAGAGTAATCCTGTTAGATCGCGTGCAATATAACAATATTTTATACTAGCGCTACCAAACATTCACAAATATCCGCGCTACCTCTACCTTCTCACCGAGAGCAAAGAAAAGCCAGAGTGTGCCTTTCTTGTGGTTCCACGTACTAATGTTTCTCACCTATTCTCGCCTTCGCCCACTCTCCGTGAGATTGTAGAGAAACCCATAGAATGCAATGGCAATATGTACTCGTTATTTCATGTAAATAAGATTTTTTTATGTAAATTTTAAAATTATCACAATTCGACATCTCAACAGAGACGAGAAATTTGGAAGGCAATATGGATATCTAGGCGTTTACATGGCTTATGACCTGTCATTGGCTGGGTTAAGTGGTCACATGTGAAGCGTCGCGCCATTTTACTGTATATTGGCAGCTATGGATATCAAATACTAGGTGAAATGGGGAATGTTGTTGTAATACATCAAGTGGCCACTTAACCCAGCCAATGACAGGTCATAAGCCCTGTAAACGCCTAGATATCCATATTCCCTTTCAAATTTCTCGTCTCTGTTGAGATGTCAAAATTGTTTAAAATTATCAATCGCATTTGAGTTTTTGCAATAATGATTTCATAAATTTTAGTTGTACATATTTTCTGTAATATTGCATTGTATGACTGTCTGTTCTTAATAAATAAAAGCTATTTAACACGTTGACTGCTTGTTATTTGGCCAATCAAATTAAACGCATATTACGCATATCTCTGAACAGAGGCAGTCAACGAGTTAAAGTAATTTGATTAGATTCGGTTATATCTATTAGCAGTACAGACTTGGGTTTTCCAGGCGACATTGTGAACATCCGTCACCGCCGCTAGAGCTATACAAAGTTAAGACACTGTAGATGGGGCGAGGGGGGGGGGGATCAGAAGTGGTGCGAGGAGAGCGGCGTGCGGCGCAGCAGGCGCGAGGCGGCGTGCGGCAGCGAGCCGTGGGCCGAGTAGGCCGGGCCGCCCGCGCCCGCCGCGCCCAGCCCCACCAGCGACATGTTCTCGTGGCTGAAGCCCATGTTGTGCAGGCTGTGGCGGCCTGCGAGTACACACGGCGCGAGAAAAATGCAACACATTATAATACCCATTGTGATACCTTGGATCGGCGGTGAAACGTAAAACTAATCATCTTCCATGTCGACGTATTTTGCGACAGTGGGTCTTCCCTTAGGAAAGCACTTTCTAGCTTATCTAGACTATTTTTCTTTCTACATTTTGTTATATACTAACATAACTATCTATTTTCATATATAATTTATTCTTGAGTTTAGAATGAATATATTATTTTCTGTAATGTTCTAAATAAATGAAAAAAAATCTCACTTTCATGTATCAAATAATCAAGATTTACTGCACTTTTTTTGTTTAAAATAATTTGAGTTACATTTATTTTTTACCTTGCTTATGATGTACAAGGACTTTTCTGGGGTTATTACTCTGCGTTTGTGGGCTTAATAATACATGTACATACCAGTGGCAGTCCGTCCATGCATGCTGTGCATGCAGAGCATGCCTATACTATCAGAAAACTATGTACCTACTGGTCCAATAAAATAAATAAATAAATCAAGTATTTTAATTATGGATTATATACGTAATTACAAAATGTAATAGACGTAGAAAATGGAAAAACTGTGAACATTTTTAAAATTTAAATTCTGCTGAAATATACGTTTCACGGCTTTTATTTTTGTCAATTTACATTTTTACTGTCAAGATGGGGTTCCACAAAAAAGTGACCAATAATAATTCAGGTTCCATAGACAAAAAATGGAAACAGCTGTTCTAAATCATCGATATTATGTTTATCAAATAAATAAAACAGATTTAAAAAATATAGGAATTGTGTTTCTTTCCTTCCCATGACCGCATACCCTGTTTCAAAAGTCACCGACCGCCACTGGTACATACATGTACAAACATCATCGTAGAAGGCACTCCAATATGCTGCGAAACGTCAGAGCCCACAAACACGGCGTAATAGTAAGGCTTTTAAATTAGACAGGTAGAATTTAGTGTTATTAAGATTGGCTAGCTTACACATTAGGCGACCACTAACCAATGGGAAGTCAGTGTGCCTCAAGTTCAAAGCCAGCATGCCCGGTCTGCAGTGGATAATAACAGGCCGGAATCCATACAGAGCTGCCGGACATGAATGACTTGGGAGGATGCACGGGAGCTGGCGGCCGATCGCTTGGCCTGGAGGCAGTTTGTGGATCCATATGCTCCACATAGGGAGCGGATATGGTATGATGATTATGATGATGATCCATACAAATACATGGTGTAACAAAACTCGATGTACAAGCGGGAAACCAGTGAATCTACGTCATATTTGGAGTCGATTATGAAGATTTTAATTTTTTTTATTTGAATGAAAGCTTTTATTTTATTTATTTTATTGTTTTTACGCCCATAGGGCTTTTACATAGACATTTATAAATGATTACACAGTAAGTAGCTATTCATTACCGCCAGAGATGGCATCCATACACTGTTCCCTAAAATGCACTAGATTTGTGTTGAAAATATCATTATTGTTAGCATGTTGAAAATACTCACTTGCAATCATAAAGGTTTCTGCTAAAATGCTTAGCAATTTTCTCAATGGATGACAGAGTGTTTTCGTATGTGAAGCGTCGCGCCATTTCACTGTATATTGGCAGATATGGATATCAAATAATAAATGAAATGGGGAATGTTGTAATACATCAAGTGGCCACTTAACCCAGCCAGTGACAGGTCATAAGCCCTGTAAACGCCTAGATATCCATACTCCCTTCCAAACTTCTCGTCTCTGTTGAGATGTCAAATTGTTGAAAATATCATTATTGCTATTTTTTTTCATTATTTCAAGTCATATTTTCGTGTTCTCACCGGGAATCGAACCCCAGAACCTCCTATCGTGAGTCTAGCATATTGGCCATTACACATTGGACTCCAGATACGATGTAGATTCACCAGTTTGTCACACCACGTATGAGTCTGCAGATCTGGCCCTCTAGAGTAATGTCAGCGGATGGAGTGGTACCTCTGTTCTGGGAGCCGGCCATCCAGCCGGCGTAGTAGGCGGCCTTCTTCTTGCCGTGCTCCTCGGCGATGCGCACCACCAGCGGCTCGCTGCCGCCGTCGGGGATCACGTTGTTCAGGGCGCTGATGGCCTCCTGCGCCTCCTCGCGCTTGTCGTACTGCGCGGAAGGGGGGAGATCCTCACACATTGGGGAGAGGTACTCACATTGGGGAGAGGTACTCACATTACGGAGTGTGACAGCTCTACCGACACGTGTAAAGTTATCTTAATCATAATTATTTTAATCTAACTAAACCAATTCTAAGCGTTTATTTTACTTATGACAGCTCGATTATGTATCGATTAGGGATGTCCTAATGCGTTACCGAATCGATTTCTCATAAAAATCGACTTTATTTATGAAGAAGTTTTAATCAATTTAACACATTTATATTTTATTTTTTCTCAACATTTTGTAGTTTATAAACATACCCAGACGTTTAAAGCAGAGATTATATTACGAAAGCGCTGTTGTAAAACTTTTTTTTTTTTAACAGTTTTTCAATAAAAAATATTACAAAAAATACATCATTTCTTTACAAAAGAAACTTTAAATACAGTCCCGATAAACTCCTTAATTGGAGTTTGTCATCAGGTGCAGGAGCTACAGAAAACCGAAATATGCATAAGACTATTTTTATTGTCGTAATGTGAATTGAGAAATTCTGTGTCGCGACAAACAAAGAAAAAAAAAACAAATAGGTTTTAATTTATATATCACATTTTATATTTTTTCATGGAAAAATCAACATGAATAATACTCGTTGCATAAGTAGGCTCAATAAACATCGATATCGATAAATATCGGAGCTAAAGAACATGTGCTTCACTATCGTAAAGAAAAAAACATGAAGTATTGCATTTTTTGGTCTATGGTTGCCTGTCAATAATTACGGAACTTTATAGGCGCCCATCTGTCAAAAGTAAAATAAACGCTTGGAAATACTATAATATAAGTTAAATAAAAATACTTGGTACACTTCCACGTTTATTTATTTGACCAGCTAGCGCTTTCAATTTTCGCTTTCAATATAATAAAACTTATCCCTCCATTTCTCCATTACCTACTTTAACAATACTGCCATTTAACATATGTTTTTGTATTTAATCTCATCTTTCTCTCATACTGTCTTTTTCCAACTAATGTGTTTAGTTTCTAAATTTATTTTGTAAAAACTGTTATTTATACTATTGGCTTGTACAACATGTTGCCAGTCTGAATATGCCCGTAACAGGGTGAAAGCGCTAACTGGTCAAATAAAAGTGGAAGTGTACATAGTATTTTTGTTTAACTTTTATTAGTTACATTAAAATAATTAAATCATGGAATTCCACCAAGTAATGTCATAACAAATATAGATCAAATTAATCTTTGTATATGAATTTTAATAATTATCAACGACAAGCAATTATAATCCGTATGAGAATTCTGTGTTTCAGTAACTAAAATATTTAATCTCAAATAATGGCGGTGTTAAGATGGTAACTAAATTCCTTATTACAGCATCTAACGAGATATTATTTAGCAATAAATAAAACAGTCAAATGACGATCTATAACTGGAAGCTTCATCGTCTCCAATTCCACCTCAACCCTAAGAAAAACTTCCTTCCCAGTAGGGTGGTTTCAGACTGGAACAGCCAGGCCTAGTTGTCCACTCCACTACGGTCAACCAGTTCAAGAAGCAGTACACAAGATATAGGCGCACCAGCAAAAGCTGCCTGCCTATAACAATAATAATAATAAATAGATTCTTAGACTGAATTGGATAGGACGGTGGCATGTTGATTATGTTAAGTCTTACCTCACGAAGGCTACTCCTCGCGACATCCCCGAGAGCTTGTCCCTCAGGATGTGCTTCTGCACGATGCGGCCGTACTTGCCGAAGATGACCTCCAGCTGGCCGTCCGACACGTCGCGCGGGAGCCCCGTCACGTACAGGTTGGTCTCCTTTATGTCGTCGCCAGACGGCCGCGCGTACGACACCTGTCAAGATATCGTACATTGTTACAAGTTCACATAGTAGAGCGGCAGAAAGCAGTGTTGCCAACCTAATTATATTGTTGTACTTGGCTAGACTTGGTGTGATTGACTCCCCATTTGCGACTGTCAATTTGGAGAGGAGGATCTCAAGCATATTTTCTTTGTCTGCCCTATTAATGATCAAATGCCATCCTTCATCAGCACCCTAGCCCTACTCGCACCATTCCCCACAAACATCTAACTCCTCTTGGCAAGTATTATATATTCCTATTTGTGTTGTTTTTTGGGATTAGAGCCTTGGGATTACCGTGTCGCAGTACAAATTCCAAGTACATACATAAACACACCACATTTTACATCACACATACTTCACCCTGAAGACGGCGCCTGCAACGTTGGCCGAAACGTCGGAGAGGAGAAAAAACATAACATGGATAATCCCAAAAAACAACACAAATAGAATCATCAACGACCGTGAAAATCTATGCACATATTTAATTATATAATTCCTACTTCAATTTTTATATACATTAACGAAATAAACCTGTAAATTTATATTAAAACAAACATCATTGATTTAAAACACATATTTATAAATTGACATTGGCAAATTTATTTAATGCAACACCATAATGATTTTAAAAAAAAATGCATTTGAATCAAAGCTGTAAGGGGCTCTGGTGAACACTTCAATAGAATAGGCCTCTCGAAATCTTCTAGTATAGGTTATAATATAGGTTTTGCAGTGCAGGTGAAGAAAAACCTAAATACATCCTACAGGACTGCGATGCTCTACATCAAAAAAGGACTTTCTTGGAGGACCGATTATCGGGCCAGATGATGTAAAGGAGCTCGCTCCAATATATTACAAAGCCAAAGCCGAAGCTGTAGCCAGTCTGCAAAGGAGAGAATGTTACATCATTAGCAGTCAAATTATCCATCAAATTCCATCCAAACACTGCCTAGGCGAGTTGTGATGGATTGCGGTTGTTTATTTATTTTATTTATATTTGAATGTTGTGCACACAGTGATATGTTAGGTACAATGAACTAAGATCAATTAAAGGTAATATATACAACATAACACCAATTAAGTATGAGAACATTGGGATTTTTACTGACAGTAAAAAATTTCGAATCTATGAAAACTATGAAAATTTTGTATATTGCTTTCCGTTCTAAGTATTAAAATCTATGTTTGATTGTTGTCAACTAACAAATTTAATTAGTATACGAGTGCCTGGTCGGGTTACCTGTAGTAATGCACTATTTTACTGTAGCCAATCATCGACCAATTACAGTGCTAACTCACCGATTGTGTAGAATGCACGCACTGGCTAATAAGTACACTAACAATATTGATGTTTTTAACACAAATCTAGTGCATTTTAGGGAACAGTGTCTGGATGCCATCTCTGGCGGTAATGAAAAGCTACCTACCTATGGGCGTAAAAACAATAAAATAAATAAATTACGTGGACAACACAATGTACAAGAAAAAATTCCTGAAGACACGAAGTGAGCAAACAATAGTATATAAAGTGATTATGTTATGCCATGTGTATGTTGTGTTGTGGTATGTGTGTAGAGTGTGGTGTTCGTGTTGGGAAATCTGAATATGTAAGCGAAGGAGACAATATGTAGGTTATAATAAATTATACCATCCAGTTGGATGTGTTACTAGGTATCCATATGAATTTCATTTCATACTTGGTATCCATATTCCAATTATTGCATCTCTGTTATTAACTAACTAACTAACTAACCATCACATAGAGAGGATAGAACGCCACACCACTCTGTCTTGGCATACTTCTCTTGCTTCCTCCACATTCATACATCTTCTCATGCACGCACGCCGATTATTCCGACTTCTTACATGCCCACTTTCAAGCAGGGACAGTCGCATCATACATTTTTTTTGCCGTTCTTTCATCATCCATTCGCTCTACATGACCGAACCAACGTAAAAGACCTTTCTTAATTTTTTCGATAATGTTTATCTCAGCCTTGCATTCTGCTCTAATTTCAACATCAGTGCAGTTGAAATGCGATCTCTCAGGCGAATGTGTGGTAAAACTATGTATTAACTATCCGATTTATAAACAGATTGCACTGACGATCTTATGGAATTTTGGTTTACAAGGCCACAGAAGATAATAGAATGAATTTACCTTGAAATCCTTCATAAGGCGGCAGCTCTCGACGGCGCCGAAGCCCACGAAGAGCGAGTACAGATCCTTGTCGGTCATGTTCTGCGGCAGGTAGTTGACGATCAGGTTGGTCTTGGAGTTGTCGGCGCCTCCGCCGTCGCTGGCGCCGCCGTCCGCCATGCTGCCGCCGCTGCCGTAGAAGCCCGCACCGCCCAGCGAGGACATCCAGCCGTACTGCTTGCCCGACGGGAGACTGCCGCGCCGGTTCAGGTACAGGCCCTGGGGCTGGTTACACAGGTAAAGAGACATTGAGGTTTTTGTAATTATTGGCAATAAGGTAGATAAATATCGTGGCACAAAACGTATGTGATAAATAGTAAATCTACTATGAAATTAATGTTAGAAGCACTCAAGCTTAAACAAACAATAGACCCTATAGACCTGACCATATTCTTTGAAACTACTTCATTATTCAATTCATTTTATTTTTGTATTCTTAAGTATCCCGTCGGAAGTTTGATTAATAAAAAAGGAGTTAACAAAGAGTTTCATTGAAATAGTAAATTTACTTTTTAACAACATTTTGAATGTGTACAAATACTTGTAGACAAATTACTGGATAATACATATGCTGGGCTGATATCAGTTGGGATATCAATAATATCTGATATTAGCCCAGCATGGGTATAATCCAGTAATTTGTCTACAAGTATTTGTACACATTCAAAATGTTGTCAAAAAGATTTACTGTTCGAAATATACGGCAAATAAAAATTGGAGAGACATCTTCAGGCGTCTTTTAGTTAAGTAATTAAGTTTAGATTAGCCTTATCTACACCAATAAAGATTGATTGCCAAAAATGCTTAGCAATCTTCCCAACAGATTTCACCAGTGAGAAATTCACTTGTAATGTGATATTACGAACGCGAGTTCAATATATACAAGTTTATATATGGTTATCAGATGATGGGCGGAATGAGGAATGTTGTAATACATAAAGTGACCACTTAACCCAGCCAATGACATGTCATAAGCCCTGTAAATGCGTAGATAATCCACATTCATTTCCAGAGTTTCTCTGTCTCTGTTGGGATATCAATAACATCTCAAATTAATACTATTCATAAAGAAAACAAAATTTAAAAAAAAAACGAATTAACTAACCGCACTAATTTTTAATAATTAAATGTTTTAGATTTAGAAACTATAGGAATTTTACTGCTACAAAATAATTATAGAACTGGATAAAAGTGCCTCCTTTGTGCTTAGTAGCTTTTCAGCAGCATAGTACATAGATAGTTGTAATTTGAAACACATCAGTCATATAATATACATATAAAGAAGAATTACCGTATTATAATCGTAAGCCGAAGAGGAGTATCTCGGATCCCAGCTATTACTGCACGTTGGCAAGCAATGGCACAAAACAAAACACCTTATTAGATACTAAATCTAATGCCTGGAAACATAAATTGCAGATTAGTTCACTGCGCATGTCAGGCAAGCTGCAACTTCCGACACTAAGCAGGACAGGGAGCATGGACACATCGATATGTACAGTCCGTTCACATTTATTTTACCTCTGACAGCTACAGTGTGTCGTATTGTTCGGTTGGCGTTACTGTAAATGTCGACTGGCGAAGCTCCTCGCATTTTTCTCTTTTAACAGTGATAATTCATCTTGCAACATGCCAAAAAGAATTCAAAGTAGTGGTAGAAAGATTGTGTATTAGTGCGTGAATTTTGTGAAAGAGAAAAAGACTGTGAAGTTCCTCTAATTCCGTTTAGAAATGCCGCCATAACAGGTAAGTAAGTAAGGTTACCAGTGTGCAAGATTTTACCGGAACGTGATGGAAATTAGAATACTGTGATAATAAATATGCAAATAGACGATACTATTGAATTTTGTCAATAATAGTAAAAAATAGGCGCTAGGTCTGTCATTAGATAGGGAAATCGAATAAACCGTTTCTATCTCTATTTGTGCACAAATAAATAGTTTTTTCAGATAATAATCTTATGTTGTGTAAGTGGTGAATCTTAGAAGGTGAACATGGCAACACAGCTCTGAAGTTAGCCAACATAACAACCAGAGGTAAAATAACTGTGAACGGACTGTAGATACAGGTCCAAAATCCATAGAAAATCGGCGATAAGATCTACATGTCGATTTCTCTATGCTCCCAGGAGATTTGTAGCAGAAACGCTAATCTTTGAACAAGAATTTCAGAGAAGTTACATTCCATACTTGAAAAGTACTATAGTGTTTGAGGTGTCTAATTACGCACTACGTCATCAATAGGCATCTACGTCGTCTTTAGATGGTAGAATAATAAGTGGTGTAGCGAATTTAGCCCTAGGAAGCGTATATTTTTAGATAATTTGTATGGAAACGCCCCTTCTAGTGAATTCTTGTTGGAAGGTTGTAATAGGTTAGGTTGTGTTACAATATTTAACTAACTAACCATCACGCCGTTTTCCCGAAGGATTGGGCAGAGGGGATAGAATGCCACACAACTCCACATTCATACATCTTCACATGAATACATGCTGTTTGTTATAACTCTTCACATTACCACTTTCAAGTACCTATTGTACTTGATCATGCCATGTCTATCCTGGCTTTTGTCAACTTCTACACCCAGAGACACTCGCATCATAGATTATTTTAGACATTCTTTCATTATTAATATGCTATACATGACAGAACAATAGTAAAAGACCTATTTTGTGGATAATGCTTTTCTCAGCCTTGCATTCTGCTCTATTTTTGATATTATCCCACCTGTCATACATAGTTTTACCACTCATTCCTATTCAATATTAAAATTGATTTTTAATATAGTAGAAAACAACGATAGTGGCAAATAAAAACCTATCGAAAGATCAAAAATGGCAGTACACAACGGAGTTCTGGTACCAACCCTTATGTATGGTAGTGAAGCGTGGTGTTGGAAAAAGAAGGATGAAAGTAGACTGAATGCTGTTGAAATGAAATCTATGTGTGGTAAGACTATGTATGATAGGTGTACAAATGTCATAAATCAGAGCAGAGTGCAAGGCTGAGATAAGCATTATCGACAAAATTAAGAAAGGGCTTTTACGATGGTTTGGTCATGTGGAGCGAATGAGTGATGAAAGAACGGCTCAAAAAAGTTTATATATGCAAGGGTGCCTGGATGTAGAAGACGAGGATGGCGAGAAAGACATGACATGACCAAGTACGACAAGTACTTGAAAGTGGGCATGTGAAAAGTCGGAATAATCGGCGTATGTGCATGAGAAGATGTATGAATGTAGAGGAAGTATGTAAGGATAGAGTGGTATGGCGTTCTATCCTATCTGCTAGCTAGTTAGTTAGATAGAAAACAACGGTTGGGTTCAAAAAAAATTCTAGCATGTAATTTTTGCTATAGATCCATGATTTTAGCAAAAAACTTATGCTTTTTTCAGCACGAGGTTTCCCAGTGAGGAATGCATTCAAAAATATATCATTTGCCAAACCAGATGTTATAAATAAATAAGTTATGCATTACAAACTGAAATAAAAAACAAATAAGTTGGTTTTGCAAAGCCTAATGTCAATTTGCATGTGAAATGGATCAGGTAGACATATACTACTACTATTTTCCCTTATTCGCACCCAATGGTGCATACGGCACTACATTTTTTAAATTTTTTTTAAAAGTGACATACAAAGGATATATTTCGTGACTCTTGAAATCGACTGCTCATTGCATTGCAATTAATTTCCTTATCCGCACTTAATGGTGCAAAAGCCACTGCATAGGCAGTAGATACACCATTGCAATGGTTGTAGGTCAAAATACAGAGATTTAATATTAAAATAGGTTTATTGAAAGATTCCAAGGATCTAAACATATTTTTAATGTAAATATTTACTTCTCGCTGGTGTTCTATTGCTTATTTCATTGTATTATTACAAATTATGATGCAATAATACGTTTTTATGAGAAACAGGGGGTAAAGTCATTGAATAATTGGCAAGTCTATGATATAAACATGGTTCCAAATCTCTTCAATGCAGGTATTCCGAAATTACGCTATTGCATGTTATTTTGTACATAAAAATAAATGCTTCGTATTATAAAAATAATAATTTTACACGACACCACGTCCAATATTGTGCAATGAAATTATTCCAAAATAAATAACTCACCATACAAAGAGCCCGGAAAAAGAACTGATCACAAAACTGATGTAGACTTGACAGCTTTATTTGTTTCGAACATTAAAAAATCTATTTTCAAATAAATTCATGGCGAGAATAAAATGTATTATCGAAATAATATGATTTTAATACATCACGCGAAGGATTAATAAACAGCTTATACAGGAAAATACCGAGTATTTACGGATCAATTCGGTAAACAAATAAATGAAATGACGAGAAATGCCGTCACGGTTGTCAAACTACAAAATGCATCCATGTTTTGACAAGGTATGCTAAAATTTAAGACGCTTTTTAGAAGACTGGGGTTACAAAATCACCATAATCTGGATTAAATCATTGCAGTTTATGAAATAATATAGGGTAAAGTAATATTTTTACTGTGTTTACGATAAAAGCAAGTTCAGAGTTGCTAAATCTCGGAATAGTATTTTGACAGGCGATGCCGTGAGGGGCTTCGCTGATTTGGGACTTACCTTATGTGTTGATTGCGATGGTAATAACCATCCATTTCGAAATGCAACCTTTCAATTGTAAATCCTTTTCCAGTGACAATATCATCAGCCGCATTGCGATCCAAAACGATTTTATGTCATTATGCTTCCACACAATCCTTCCGTAGCGTGATTCGATAACCCCGATAACCGCTTTTAGCGAACAGCCATTTACATTTTCTGTCTCCTTTTTGCATCGAATATTGAAAGGTTAAGTCTACATGTCACACCAAGAATGAAAAATACCGTAAGGCAAAATAGTATCTACTCTTATGGTAATAAGATGTATTCTTGCGTACATTTATTTCAAAACACCTAAATATTTTATTTTTATTACTTTGTTCATACTGTAATATCCTCAAAGCACCTGATTTTAAAGATTATTATCGCGTACATAAAATCAATAATATTTTTAGTTTATCATCGTAAAAAATAACATATTTTTATCTAAAATAGGTATGCAGAATGATTGCAGTGTGCATGCGTATAAAATTAAAATTATGTCTAATGGTGCATAGGGTGTATATGGCACGCTTGTATCAACAAACTAGGCTTGCCTCAACAAACTCCCTGGAAGTCTGTTATATCAAACTATCAGGAGGTTTACTGGAACTTTGTTCCGTCAAATTTGTTAAATTAATGGATGCATTAAAAATAATAATGTACCAAAAAAACTGTAATGTGGATGGAGTAAAGGTGTCGTAGATTTGGGCTCCGCCCCGTAACACAGTGGCAGCGCATTTGGCTACCGTGCATGAGGTCGCGGGTTCGATTTCCTTAGGGGGTCAACATGAAATATTTATTTATACATGTGATTTTCATATTAATATTTCATGTGTGATGCCTTGGACTGGTACTGAAGCGTATAACTGATCATCTTACCTTCATGTAATTAAATTAACTGATACACTGCACTTGGTGTACCGATGGGTGCAGATAAAGGAGAGTAGTAGGTTTGGGCTAAAGGCCCATGGTATGGTCCAACATATATATATTGCACTGAAAATGGTTGAACGTTTCTAAAATCTATGTCGTCCTTGGTTGGCTCCAATGTTGTATTATTTTTACAAGAAATTGAAAGAAAACAAATTAATAGTGAAAATACAGTTTTTATAATACGATACAGTACATGAATACATAATATCTTAACATTAATGAAAACGCGTATTAAATATGGCACTATAATATACAATCATTTTTTAAAAATAGAATGCTCTACAAAATTTGTTATCGATTATAAGTTTACAAATACACATGTGCAATCAAAACGCTTTGTGATATAAAATTAATAATCGTGCATAAATAATCAAATGAATGAGTTTTAAGTAAAAACATGCAATGGTTTTTTCAATTACTCCTATCATGGGTTAAAATATTTATATTTTTTTAGATGCAGCATCAAACATTAAAAATAATATACACGTTGGCATAAAAAGGCAAGAAAGTCCAGTCGACTTGAACACAGATGTGATTTTTACAATCTTTTAAAATAAATTTTTAAAAACTGTAGATCTAAATAGATTTTTTTTTATTTGTTGGGCTCGAAACAAGTAACAAAACACTAAAGAAAAATGGAAAGTAATTTCAATATTTGTTACAAACATGTTTTTATTAAAATAATACATTTAAAGCGGGTGCATAAGTTTATAATATAGTTTAAAAAATATAATGTATTAATATTTTGGGATACTGCAGTTTTTATTAGTTTTTCTTTTAACAACTGCGCACTGCATCATAAATTACTGAGTTTACATTCGAGGGCTTTTTCTTTATTTTTGAAAAATCGCACATTTTATAGAGAGTTTATTAGTAGCATGCCTGTCTTTTACAAGTAATGTTTCGTGGTTTTTGTGAACAGAAAGGTATGTAGCCCTGGGTATTGGTTGTGAGTTTATTTCTTCAATATCTGATGTATCTGGTGGCGCCCCTGCGACTGCTGCAGGCGATGACGGCGTCACCCTGCGTGCCGTCTGGGCACGTGCACACGGCGATGTGCCTCCTGGCCTCGCACGTGCGCCAGCGCCGCACTGGCCCGCGCACGGATCCACGCACGCGTAGCCCACGCACGCACGATTCTGGGGGCACTCGTTGTCTGCTTGGCACTCACCCTGTAGAGAAAAAAGGTTCAAGTTCAGCCAATACTACAGAAGACTCAAGATCGTGCAAGGTGGAATGTCATCGTAAAGGACCCAAACATAAGTGTTAACTTGCTCCAAACATACAAATACTCCTACTATTATTTTTCTCCCTTATCCGCATCCAATGGGGCATAGGGTGCTGCATTGGTACACCAAGTCAGTGCAATGAATCTTGATACAAGTACGGAGTGTTTAATAAACTTGCACCAAGTTTGTCTGGGCAAGTCAACAAACTTGTGGCAAGCCTGCACCAACACATTTCCAGTTTCTACCCAAAGAAACTTGCACAATCTTTGTCACGTCAAGCAAAGCACTATTTAGTGCACGTTTCATGTAACTTTTGGAGACACGAACCAAAAAGCGACAGAAATTAAAAAAATATTACGCTCTTCACGGCTATAGTTTTACATCGTAGGATTACCGATGGTTAGAAATAATGAACTCACGTCTCCAAATCCCATGTCCTGTGCTTTACCAATATTGCCTCTCTGAACAATAATATACGTTTGCAGAAGTACAAACAAAAAATATCTTTTTTACCCGAAAATTCATTCAATGATTGATAATATAATTATGTATTAGGTATCTCTAATGCAAAATGTAATTTTTTTACATTATTTCGAAATAATTAATGGGTATTATTGTAATTAATTGTTATTTATTTTCATGAAAATCTCTTTTGATGTTAAAACAATTCATAACATTTGCTAAAAAAAAATAATTGTATTAACATTAGACCAAGAATTGAACCCCGCGGAACACCCGATCGGAGAGGTGTGAATGAAGTTATAATATGTAGATACACTACTAACCCTGGTGCAGCTGGTCAGCGCATTACCAACAAATCCGGGAAGACAGGTGCAGACGGGACGTTTCTTATTGGTGTTGTCAAATCCTGGCTGACATTGGGCGTTGGTTCCGCATGGGTTGGGCTCACACAGGTCTCCTAAAAAGCAAAAAACCAACATTTACAATTTACATTTTCATCGAGATGGATGCGCCAACGATTGTCTCTAGTAGGTGTTGGATAATAAATTGAGTTGGTTGTTTGTTTAGTAGGCTAACTGTACATAATTACGTTACAAAATCAATGAATAATTTCTTCGACACTAGAACAACTGTCCATTAAAACAAAATATTTAAAATCTTCTTCATTCTTAAACGTATTGGGCATAGACCTCTCCTTTTTATCTCCACTCGACCCTATACTGAGTCGCTGGCACTGTACTTCTAGAACGTTATTTACATCATCGTTAAGACAAGTTTAATTTCAGTCTTCTTACTTTTCTTCGTTCCGTCTTTCATCCAGTATTTAATGTGATTCATTTGAAAAGTGCACAAATGTTTTCCTATTATATTTCTAAGCCGGCTCTTCTGGCACTCGGGGGGACATAGTACTAGAGAGAATAGATTACCGTCGTTGAACAGGCGACAGCTCACGAAGGGGTCTCCAGTCATGTCCTTGGGACAGGAGCAGATGGGGGTAGCCCCGCGCAGCTGGCAGTTAGCCTGGAAGCCGCACACTCCGGCGCAGGGGTCCACGCATTGGTTGTACTGGCAGGATGGCTTGCCGGTGGGACAGTCGGAATTACTGGTGCATTCAGGCTGGCATGATCTGTACGGATCTCCGAAGTATCCCTGAAAAAAAACAAATATGGTGTTATTAAGTAGGTTAATGTATTTTATAATGTACCGGCCTTTGGGTGAGAAGTTCATTTTGATATTTTAGATCGAGAGGGTGGCATGACATAATAAAGGTTATGGCTGTAGGAATAAACTCCACTGTAGGGCACTCCTGACGGGAGGAGAGTATCTGTAACATGTTAGAGTGCGAGAACGCGAAATACATCGTATATGTTGAGCTTAAGAGAGGTCCGCAGAAGATAGAACGAAGTGAAGAACGAAATGCAAATCTTACTGCAAACCAATCCACAGGATTAAGACTACGATCAAAAACGAAAAACCATGAGAAAAGCATGCATTCAGACTCCAGACTTTCGCTTTCGAAATGGTTTTTGTTTTGTACTGCACGCCTTCTGTCAGGGGAGATGTAATATTTATATGGTTTACCTTAAGCCACACACAACAATATGAATAAAATACCCACAGGAACTCAATTGTCATTAATTATGTTTCTATTATTGAGCGTATACCTATTCGGCAGATGACTATAGTATACAAGCACGAAAATTGTTATCTTTGTCGTCGCAAGTCAAGAACAAACTCGCTGCAGACTTGTCCGTTATATTTGTCGTAGCAACATTGGTAGCAAACCAGCATGCTATCTGGATTGCAGTCAACTGTGTTGCTCACTCGGCGTTGATCCCGCACTGGCTGCACGGACTCACAAACTTGTATCGGACGCCTGCTGTCGGGTAATGTTATATGTGGGGATGTGTGGTTTACCCTGGGACACTTGCAGACGGCAGTGTGGCTGCGGACTGTCTGGCACTCGGCGTTGATCCCGCACTGGCTGCACGGACTCACACACTTGTACTGGACGCACTGTTGTTGGGCGCCACACTCACCATCAGACTCGCACTCGTGTCGACAGCCGCTTAACGGGTTACCCTGTAATTAAATAAAATTATAATTATGTAAAACCTGGCGAGGCAACATGCCGGTCTCCACTCGGGTGATAGTAATTACCAATAAATAATGATCGGGGTAGAAACTAACATTACCCTACCACCATTAATTTGGGCCGACTCTGCATGGTGGTTTGGGTGATGGAAACAATGACAATTATAATACATAAGCCGAGATAGTGGTAGGGGCAATGAAAGCATTTGTTCGCGTACATAACGTAAATTCATCCGTATTTTTATTTAGCTTGTTAAAAAAATCGGTAGAGTTGGCTGGACTGAAAAAAGACTCAATAGTCTTTAAAACAGTCTAGGGAAAGGGTAAGGCTTTCATTGTAGGTGTGGATATTATTATTGATTATCTCAACAGAGACAGAGAAGCTCTGGAAACGAATGTGGGTTATCAGGCGTTTACAGGAAAAATGACCTGTCATCCACAAGTGGCAGAATTAATTTATTCTCAATAGATGTCAAATTCCAAAATCTGTCGAAATAACAACTGCAAGCGGATAGTTCTTTACGTAAGATATATACAAGTTTCAGGCATTTGCAAGGTGGCCAGATGTCAGATGATGACAGCGGAATGGGGAATGTTGTAATTACGTCAAGTGGCTTAACCCAGCCAATGACAGGTCATAAGCTGTAAACGCCTAGATAACCCACATTCGTTTCAGAGCTTCTCTGTCTCTGTTGAGATATCAATAATATCTGATATCAGCCCAGCATGGGTATAATCCAGTAAACTGTCTACAAGTATTTGTATTCATTCATAATGTTGTGGATATTATTATTTATGATACTAATGTGTGCTTTCATTAAGGATAAACACCGCACAAGCTGCCTCAATCAAAGCGGCTGCTAGTTTCCACGCACCTTCCGTTTTGTTCTGACGTAAACTTTCAAAAGTATTTGAGTCACACTTGTGTTCGTCCGCATGACGCCGAGACAGGCTTGACGCTCAAAACATAAATGTTTCAATGTAAATGTAGGCGAGAATGCATTGTTAAAAATCTCGGGTGACATTCGTAGTCTCAGTCGGGTCCACGTCCCGCTGTTCCAAAAAACAGCCTTTTGCATGTCGACGTCCAGACGCCGAGAACTTGACGCCTTGTAAAATAGACGAGAATGCATTGTTAAAAATTTCGGTGTGATATTCGTAGAATATAGCCCAGTTATCCAAAAAACAGCGTTTGCGTGTCGATAGTCGATAGTAGAGAAAACATAGTCAGTGATGAGAAAATAGATAAATATTTTAAATATTTTTTCAGTTAAGTGTGAATTTCAGTTCATTTTTTCGCAATTATGAAATAATGAAAGTTAATAGCAATTTGATAATTTTTTTATAGTCATCACAAAACTAACTATGGTTTTCGTGCCCCATTGTCTCGATTGTGTCGTATTGTTTGTAAAATCAATACGGGATCTGGACTTCTTCGGTGTAAGTCTATCAAGATTTAAACATTCACTGAAGTAGATCCGATACTGTCTTGAGTGTGTCACATTTCATTCTAACTGTCTTAGCTAAATTTACTTCTTTGTTTTTAAATTATGGCTTTTGTCCGTATGGATTTGTCCGTAAAAATAAATAAATAAATAAAGTATCTACCTAAGTTTAGTAAGTAATAAAAGTAAAAAAAAATTGAAATAAAAGAAAGAATGAATTACTGCAAGGAAGGTAGGGGAAGGGGAAAAAGGAGAATGATGAAACAGACGTTGGACAAATACAATTACAAGTAAAAAAGTAATCGGGATCGGATTAAATAAGGGTGAATTTGATTGTACGTAATTTTTGTACCTGGACTCATACGCCTGCAGTTTGAGAATGGATCTCCGGTGTATTGGGGGGGGCAACTGCAAACTGGCACGTGGTTTCTTACCTACAAAAATAAACCCTTATAAAAATTCATTCAATATGACCCCACAATATCACCGCAATCCGCAGGAAACTCTCACGGGCGGGCGGGTTATCGTGCAAAAAGCATCCCAACTCTTGTCTTGGCGTTTTTGGCCATAGCAAAAAAATAAGCTGAGCGGATGTTTCGAAAAGCTGTAAAATATCGTAAATGAGGGATTTTACACATTGAACCAATATCAAATGTTGATTGCGAATTTCTCTTTGAAAAATCAAATGTTTAAAAGAGATAATTTCTATTCTTACATCACAGTTGGCGTTCACACCGCAAGATCCGCTGCAGGGATTGATACATTTGTTGTCTTGGCAGGCAAGGTTACCAACGCAGTCAGTGTGCTCTGAAAAAAAAAATTCAAAATGAATATCGATATCTTACTACAACTACTTTTTCTAGGGAGATTACTAATTTTCTTTTACATAAGCGAAGAAAATATTCTAAAATATTTACAAAATCTATTTCCCGTTGCAAATTTAAAGGTTGTTTGTGATTTCGTGCTTCTTAGAAGCTACGCATACGGTGATTTTTAAACGCGTGTACCTACAATATGACGCGCGTTTTTGCGCTGTGAACGCAATTCAATCGCAACCTGAATGCGATTGCACACGTAAACAAACTTCGTAAATGCGCGTCACCTGCACGTTTAAAAATCGACAGTTGCAAAGGCTATTAAAACGGTTTAAAGCATCACACAAGTGACGTGAAATTCACAAAATTCGCAGATCATCTAGAGTTCTAGAGGAATGGGTTACTATTGTTAATGAAATCTATATGACCCGCACTGCGGATTGTTCTGCGTTTTGCGTGAACGGCATCGTAGGTACCTACTATATATAATGAGCACATAACGTGGTATTCTCAGTTCATTTTCGACAAATTAAAACTACGTTAATTTTTAGTCAGTCAACAAAAAAAAACCCTGAATTCAGTATCGTTAATAGAACCCATTTCAATAAAAAAAACATGTACTTTGTATTTTTACGATTTATTTTTTTATTCGTAATATTTTTTACAAATTACGCACACCCTACTCACAGCTGGTCATCTGAGTTCATGCGCGGCGCATAAGGGTAATGCCCACTTTATATGAGACAGTTTCTTGTTCAGAAAACTACACAGTTTCTTGTTCAGAAAACTGTGCAGTCTGTCAAACTTCTGTCAAAAGACACGCTAAATATGTGTATTTTTGAAACGCGATTGTAAGTTATTATCGTATGTTTGCTCTCAGGAAATTGTATATTTAGCTAATTATGTATATATGTTATTGTTTTTTTACGTATTTAAAAGCATACAATAAACCAATGTCTATTTAAACGTTTACATAAAAAACATTGACTGTCATGTCAGCTTAAATCTGACACTAGCACACAGTTTTTCATGCAGTTTTACCTTTATACGGGACCGTTTTCAGACTGCACAGAAAACTGTGTAGTAAACTGCGCCATATAAAGATAGCTTAAGTGCGACGACGGAGTGCGCGCGGTGCGGGAGGGGGGGGGGGGGGACGCTCCGCCTAGGGTGACCAAGTCTTCTACTGTTTCTGTGGAATCATTTGGGTGCACTTTTCTTTTTTTTATTTGAGAAAGTACCTACATGTTTTTTTATTGAAATGGGTTCCTTTTAACGATACTGAATTCAGGGTTTTTTTGTTAACTGACTAAAAATTACGCGTTCCCTCTATATATCTCTGCCGGTAGCCGGAGTACTAATGTGAGGTTACCTGTGCATTCAGCCTTCTTGCACTGGAACAGGGGGTCTCCGGAGTGCCCCGGCAGACAGGAGCACACGGGGCGGCCGCCCGTGGCGTACGTGCAGCGCGCGTTCACCCCGCACGTGCCCGCCGAGCATCCCTCTGTGTAACTTTGGCGGTAGCCGTAAAGCGACGTATAGCTCATGCCTGAAATATAGAAATACGTTAAAATGTGCACTGGAAGTCAATAATGGAGTACCTAAGGAGAGAGCCAGGGCCCAAGAGTCTAATAGAATGACAAGTCCGCGGGTCTGGCGCGCTGGTCTATGGGCGCCTTATACAAGTAGCGATTAATTTGCCACTTTAGATGTAGCAAATCATAATCAATCACAAATAAATCAAACTTGCGGCAAACTTGCAGCAAACTTGCAGCAAACTTGCAGCAAACTAGCAAACAATCATTTTATTTATTTATTAAAAGGAATATTTTTAAAGTACGAAACATTACCTGACCTGCATATTTAAACCTACCACATTTGTGTCAGTAAAATGTATCGCACTTATGACGCGTATATGATGTCAAAGAGAAAATTATCAAAGAAATTTTAATGATCGACGCTTATTCAGAATGTTCTCCCTGATTCTATTCTAAGGGTTGTGGTCTTGTGGTAGATTCGAGGACTCCAGATTGGAATCTATAGGTTCGAATACCACTATTACACAACTTGTTTCCTGCTTTCTGGCACAGTTATTTCCGACTATTTGAAAGCAGCCCTGAAATCGAAACATGTGACAATATCATAAGAACTAAAATGTTTCTTTTTAATTAAAAATATATATATACTGTACAGACTTCCAACTTTACTGGTACTGAAGCGTAAGACTGATCACCTTACCTTTATGTGATAAAATGATAAGGAATCACTGCATTTGGTGTACCGATGCAGTGCCCTATGCACCATCATCGGGTGCAGATAAGCGAAAGTAGTAGCAGTAGTGGTCCAACATTATTTGCTTTCCACGCAATAAATAATTTGACACAATGTAGGTACCTACCCTTTAAATTAATTCATGAACACGGATGACATAATTACTTATTGACAACCACACGCGAAGTCTAAACTCAGGACTAATTTATTTAATTAAAACAACACGATTTTAAGTGGCATTAATCAAACAGTGTCTTGTAAAAAAACTTATTTGCATAAAACTTAAAACAATATTTTAACCAAATGTTTAACACTTTGGAATCGACGTTCAAGGGAACTTGTTTTATTTTTTATCTTTTTTAATAACTTTAGATAATAGAAAATAAAATAAGTTGGAGAAATCCAGCAATCAATCCCCGACACGCGTCTCCTGGAAAACTATGATTTGAGAAATTTGGAATGGAAAGAAGGTATAATCAATATTATAGCGTTTTAATTTTCAATCTATTTTATTTATCTTGTCTTAGAGGCTGAGGTATTAAAAGAAATTCTTTTAACTCTCATTTATGTAAAACATTAAAAATACGTTTACATCGGAAACTTTGAAATCTCGGTAGATACAGCATCATGTTTTTATTTAGATGTATTTACTAATGAACTATTTTATTACAAATTTTTAAAAAATGGTTCTTTTTCTAATTTTATTATTATACTCTATTATTATTGAAATTGATTATATGGTTGTTCTTAAATTAATCAATAGGGAAGCGTCTTATATTTTTAACTCCGTATTTTTTTTGTGTGAATAGTAATAAATTAGTATTTGAACATTTTCAGTGAAAAAATTTATTTAAAAAACGGAGCTTATAAAAACGGATTGATCGCAAACGGGTGCTTTTAAAGCACTCGTCTCCCAAGCGCACAAAAAGAGCTGAACCTGGTGCTTAGAACCAGAGAAGTGGCCATGTATCTTTTTAAATTTTAGGCGCTACTTATATCAAACCTTAATTAATAGACGCATCCTACCATATAATGACCTGTTTTGCGGGAAATCGCGATTACGATATTTTAAAAATTAATTACGGACATAATAACGATAACAAAAATATTTTTAAAAAAAACTGTTCCGTAGCCCATGGATGTTTTAAGTTTTAACACCACCACGGAGCCGGAGGGAGAGGTGTTAAAGGCTTAACACAAAAAATGTTGCATGAATTATTGTACGAATATGAATAATTAATTTTATCTTTGTTGTTGTTTACTAAACAAATATTTACATGAAAACAAAAGTGAATGAATGAAAAAGGTGCGGATTGAGGAAGTAGGTACCCACCTATACCCACTGCCACGTGGGCGGATTTATAATCCTTGAAATATTATAACTACGTCATTAGTTCGTATTATGACGTCACAAATAATTATAATCAGTTTTTGAGCAGAATTATGTCTTCCAGGGTTCTCCCTGGAATAGAGAGAATTATGCTTGGAATAAAATTAAGAGACCGAAAAAGGAACGATGGGATCCGATGCCTGACAAAAGCCTGCGACGTGGTGGAGCGAATAGCTTGGTTGAAGTGGAAATGGGCCGGCCACATGGCCAGAATGACGGACGACAGATGGACGAAACGCGTTCTGGTGCGGAGACCGAGAAACCAGAGGCCTCAAGGACGTCCACCGATGAGATGGGTGGACGACATCGGGAAGTCTGCTGGAAGACAGTGGACGGGCTGAAGTGATGCCGAAAATTGGTTTGACAGCACCGCATACAGTTTTACGCCGTCAATTTATAATACTTCTACTACGTCAGTACTATATTTTTTAAATTTTTTTTATTATGCGTCGTTTCGTTTGATAAATACAAGCGTCATCTATCTCATTTTATTTTCCCTCCATATTAATATTATAGTTCCACCTCCTTGGTCGATACAATTAAATGCAGAGTATTGTGATCACAGCGAGGCCTTACGCAGTGATACAGTTTGCAGTGGACTAGTATGGACATTGCAATAGCCTGGTAATGCCATTACTGATTGATCAGCGATCTGTAATGAATTCAGGAACTTACCATTAACAGTGGGTTGACACAGCAGCACCAAAAGTGGAGCCGCCCACAACACAAGCTGCGCCACGGTCATCTGAAATACAACAAATAGCAAAACATATTAACAACACCATAAATTATCGCCGTCAGCCATCAATGATCCATGACACTAGATCAGGGATGGGAAAATGGCGGCACGCGACGTGTTCCAATCCAGCCCGCGATCGATATCAGTAAATATGATTAAATTTGTCCCTCGATAAACGAAATTCGATCATTAATTTGATGTCACCTAAAAAAACATAACTAAAACTAATAGTTACACGAAATTACGAAGTCTAAGAAAACTTTTGGTGAAGGCAAATTTGTGAAAGATAGTTAGCATAATATTGTGGCTGATTTTTGGGTTGTCATATTATTATATCTGTGGGCAAGTGTTTTCAACGATGAAACTTCGTAAAAATAAAACGAATAACAAATTAAAACTAATGAGAATCTGGATTGTATTTTTAAAATTCCATCAAGTTATTTGGAGCCCAATTTCGACGTGCTGGTAAATGAACAATTAAAATATCACAATTTGACATCTCAACAGAGACGATAAATTTGGAAGGGAATATGGATATCTAGGCGTTTACAGGGCTTATGACCTGTCATTGGCTGGGTTAAGTGGCCACTTGATGTATTACAACATTCCCCATTTCAATTAGTATTTGATATCCATATCTGCCAATATACAGTAAAATGGCGCGACGCTTCACATGTGAACACTCTCTGTCATCCATCGAGAAAATTGTTAAGCATTTTATCAGAAACCTTTATGATTGCAAGTGAGATTCTATCCGAATTATATCACCTACTAGGAAACGCCTGAAGATGAATCTTCAATTTGTTATGCTTATAACTTTTTTATCGCACCAAATCTAGTACGCTGAATCAAAATTTATTTTTTGTTGTAATTATTCATCATCATCATACCATATCCGCTCCCCATGTGGAGCATATGGAATCTACAAACTGCCTCCAGGCCAAGCGATCGGCCGCCAGCTCCTGCGCATCCTCCCAAGTCAAGTCCACGTCCCGCAGCTCTGACGCAAGCTGCCGACAAATTATCAACAGTGGCCGACCAGGACGACGAGAAAATGATGCCTTGTAAAATAGGCAAGCATGGTGGCTGCTCTCGGGAGGCATACGTAGTATATGGCCTAGCCAGCCGAAACGCCTTCGCCGGATGACAGTAGATACCAAGGGTTGCTGTGTCCGCTACCTCACCTCTGTGTTCCTTACAAAGTCAAACCACCGCACACCTAAAATTCTTCTAAGACACCTACTCTCAAGACTCAGAAGTCTGCTATCTTGGGCCCTGGTTAGGTGCCACGATTCGCAGCCGCATAGAGGAGAACAGGTGTGATGCAGGAGTTATAAAAGCGGCATTTTGTTGTAATTATTGCTTTCAGTAAACCCTTTTTGGCTCGTTTTAATGTTATAATTTCTCAATATGGCCCTTCTCAAATTCTATTTCCCCATCCCTGCTCTAGAGCATAGAATATTTACATATTCCGCCATTATCGATTTTGCACCAATTAGCATTCAATGTCACCCGTAAAATATTAATTTGAATGTCAATATCTAAATGAAGGCGACACAGACTTAAGCCCACTTTATAGGGGACATAGCACAGTTATTGATTTACATGTGATTTTCATATTAATATTTCATGTGTGATACTTTGGACTGGTACTGAAGCGAAACACCTTCATGTAATAAAATGATCACGAGACACTGCACTTGGTGTACCAATGCAGTGTCCCATGCACCATTGGGTGCGGATAAGGGAAAGTAGTAGTAGTAGTACACGGGACAGAAAACTGTACTGATTCTTGAGCAGTTTGCAAACTGTCCCGTATAAAACGAAAGCTGTATGGAATATTAATGGCTGACGCGACGCCGACGCTCGGCTGACCTGACAGTTAATGTTTTTTTGCAGACAATAATGGTATATTGTATGCTCAAACGTAAAAAACAAATAACATGTTTTAATTATTAGCTATATTAACACTTTCCTGTGTGTAAACATACGATAATATCTTACAATAATACGATAATGTCTTTTGACAGACATCATACATTTGTTATGTTATAATAAATATTAGCTCCGATATTTCTTAAACACTTCTCCTACGGAGTCTTACGGTAGGTACAAAAAAGAGATTCCGCTTGCTCCGTTGATGCGTATTTTGTACACCTTGAAAATGTGATTTGAAAATCGTAAAAACTTGTATATCTATTACGAAAAATTGCTTTTGGAACTTGAACGCTGACACGGCGCGACGCTTCACATGTGAAAACTCTCTGCCATCTATTGAAAAATTTAAGAAACCTTTAGCATTTGGACACACTCGAAATATTGTTTTACAGTATAAAAGTAATTAATAACTTAATCATTAATTATTCAACTCGCCGACAGATATGATATAATATTCCCGCACATCCGTGGGTTTGTGATACAAATAATTATTTCAAAGGTCGCCAGGTTTACCTTACTCGCAAATTGTTCCTTAGATTAGCATAATAAAATTGTTGGCCCACTCATAAAGTTGCCTTTGTTGCTATTACATAAGAAGGTTAGAAGGACAACGAATGCAAAATACGCAATAAATTATCTTCAAATTCAACTAGATTTTTTTATGGTTTTGGCGAGATATCCTTTTGTTAGAATGTTGCCATGTACCTAAACTTTGTCCGGTGATATTTTATAATATTATATATTTTGGGATATTATAATACATATTATATTAAATTGAAATTTAATTACTACTCATTGATTTGGAATGCAGAGCATAGGACAGCGAATCATAATAATTTGGTTTGAGTTTAAAAAAATTAGGTTTTTTTTTTTTTAAAATACGGAAAAACATCGGAAAAGCTGCAATAATGTTATGCTTGTTGCCTATGGGCAGGCGCTCCATACCAGCAAAACTGACGACGCAGATGAATATAAACTTGATCGATTTTATCGATTGATGTTATCAAAACTAATAGACATAAGAGGAAAATACATCTTCTTCTTGTTCTCAAAACTCAACAAGCGAGCATTCTGAGCTTTTGTGAGGTGCCAGGATTCACATCCATAAAGGAGCACCGGCACAATGCAGGAGTTAAAATGTCGGCATTTTGTTTCGAGTGAAATTCCAGACAGCACGCATCGTGTTAAAGGATGCTCCAGCAATTTCTAGGCGAATTACAATACTCTTTACATAGAACAGTAATAGGTATTTAGGTACAAATATAAATAAAAAATGGATTGTCGATGACTTATTGACATCTGCAATCTCTTCCGGTCAACTAATAATAATACAAGAAAAAATAACATTGAAACTTCATAATAATACCTCAGAAATAGAAATTAATATACACGCATAATTATTACTTATGCATTTTGAACAGAATTGAAAAAAATGCCGCTAATTCAAGCTAGCGCATTTAACTAACTACGTTTTTTTTTTTATGAACTTAGAGGCTTGCACTTGCCACCTCAAGGTTTGCAATAAATACTTATTATTATTATATAAATTAACGCATTTAATGCAACGCGATGTTTTGAAAAATTCTTGGCATCTAATATTCATACATATATATATTGACGTGATAACGTCTAATAAATCGATGAACGCCGGCTTCACACACGAAAAAGCATGACTCATTGTCACGTTCCGCCTGAGCCGAGTGTGCAAGCGAGAGCGCGGAACAAGCGATAGAGAGGCACGATCGGCCTAAGCGTTCGGTTTTGTGACGCATCTATCTCTCTTCCACTCCATCGGCCGATGCGTCCGAGTAGAAGGGAGACAGCAGCAGCACACAAAGAAGAAAAAACAACAAAAATGATAATTTATGGAAAAAGTTGTAATTTTAATTAACTCTGCTTTGTATAATACAAAATAATGATAATTCAGTAATGATAATTCAATTCAATTCATAAGAGTATGCTATTTTTCATCAATGTTTTCTTATGACGCTATCACGTAAAATTATCGTCCGTAAACCGACTTTAGAGACAAACAAAAGTTTTTTATATACAAAATATAAGCTATAATTTCTCATTCATTTCCACTGTACAGTTTCTTGTGCAGTTCCTTGTTCAGAAAACTGAAGGTACAGTCTGTCGAAAGACACGCTAAGTATTTTTTAAGCGCTATCCTAAGATACTATAGTATGTTTACACTCAGCAAATGATTAAAATAGCTAATAATATTTTCAGTTTTCGCTTTATGCGGGACAGTTTACAAACTGCACAAGAAACTATACAGTTTTTCTGTCTCGTTTAAAATGCGCTTTAGTGGATTCATCGAGCTTAAAATGGGAGCAGGAAATGAAAAACATTATTAAATATAGCTATCATAATCGCTATAGCTATCATATAGGTATCATAATCGATATAGCTATCATATCATAATCGTAGAACTCTTTTTTCTCGGTTCTCGGCTATTTCTAAAGAGCCCTGTTGATTAAATTATGTAATATGCCGAAATAATAATCAGATCAAGATGATATCATTGTATCGGAAATACAAAATATCTGTCGCACATTTGAATTTCATTTACCTGATTAGAAAACGTTAAAACAATCATGTCTACAGGTGGCTGGTGTTTGAATTGGATTCAGATGAAAAATAGATTTTTAAATTAAGCACAATAAACTGTGAATCATGGGTAAAAACATATTTTCCAATATTTCTAATTGCCACTTACGTCATATTATGATAATGAGGAATCCCAGTGGTACCTAGAATTAACATTTTGAAAATGTTTTCATGTGCACAATGAAAATTACTTAATTAGAATAATTTAATTCATTACATACTAACTTACTAACCATCACGCTATTTCCTGAAGGGGTAGGCAGAGAGGATAGAACGCCATACCACTCTGTCCTGGCATACTTCTCTTGCTTCCTCCACATTCATACATCTGATCATGCACGCAAGTCGATTATTCCGACTTCTTGTGTAACTTGATCATGCCATGTCTTTCTCGGCCTTCCTCGACTTCTACATCCAGGCACAGTCGCATCGTATATTCTTTCAGCCGTTCTTTCGTCTTCCATTCGCTCTACATGACCATTCATTAATTAAATTGGTTGATTAGAATTTTTAGTAAAATGCGCACAAAAACATTTTATTAATTCCAAAAACTTGCACAGTGAGGTAATCGTTATGAAGCACAACGCAAATAATAAACAGATCACAAGCAAACAATAAAAGTGAACGTAACGTAATTATCTACTCATTTTTTTACTCAAAAGCATTCAGCGGCAATTCTTGTTGGGAACTCTGTGACGTAGGCGAAACTCTGTATTTTAAATCATCCTGTATAGTAGTATTATTTTGACGTGATAACGTTAAGAAATCGATGAACGCCGGCTGCACACACGAAAGGCACGATCGGCCTAAGCGTTCGGTTAGTGACGCATCTATCTCTCTTCCGCTCATTACACTTGAAACACACTCCCCTTGATTTCCTACTTTTCCTATCATCGTCCCATCCTTCACAAAATAACACAGGTTGGAGGATCTTAAACATCATATCATCATAAATGTATATAAGTTGTAAATAAATTGTTAATAGCACATTGTTACTTGCAATTAATTTGTATAATTTAAGTAAACAAATATTTGAATTAACGAGTGCAAAAAATGTTAATTTATGGAAAAAAAAAAAAATTTTCAATTAACTCCTGCTTTGTATTATACAAAACAATGATAATTCAGTAATAATAATTCAATTCAATTCATAAAAGTACGCTATTTTTCATCAATGTTTTTGTATTTTAATTTTTATCCGCTGTCATTCACGAGGTCGCGGATTCGATTCCCGGCGGGGTCAATATGAAATATTTATTACATTATGGGACTTTCTCGCAAAAACATAACGTAATTTGCGTAATTTGACTGATCCTTGCCTTCATGTATTAATTTATCAAAATCCACCAATCAACGATTCAGTGCCATATGCACCATTGCGTGCGGACATGAGAAAAAAAGTAGATATTATACGTAAGATTTTTCGAAGTTTTAATTTTTAATTTGTTTTTAAGAAGCCTGTCTTTTGAACTGATGTAGGTATTGCCATACTGAATCACTTTGAGAAAATGGCCCTCAATTGCAGTGTATCCTGAATAATTTTATTACATTCGTGAAGGCAAGATCAGTCTTATGTTTCCGTATCAGTTCTAGGTGTCATAAATCAAATTCGCTCATTTTACTTCAATTTCACAGTCAAAGTTTTAACAGACTTTCTAGATGTCGCGGATTGCTATTTCAATCAAGATATTATGCAAATTTAATTATTTTTGTAATTTGCTTTTCTCTCATGGCCAAATCTATAAAGTAGAATTGACGGATTCACCGCCTTGGCGCCATTGGCATAATTAGATAATAAATATAATATTAGATAATAAATGAAACATTAGAATCAGAATCGAAGAAATTACCTTCGAAATTATGTGCGGCTAACGACAGTGTTTTCAGACACCATTAAAATTTTTCAAGAAAATCGAGTTTGGCAAATATATCTGGTTGCCTCCATAAATTTCTAAACAAAGTAAACACTGGACAAGCCATTATATAAGCACTGGAGAGCTGTAAAAATGTTATGTTCCATTTTTATTTTGCAGTGAAAAAAAGACAACTATATCTACATATCTTCCACTATCTAATACATTTGAACCATTCTGTTTCCCTCTAACACGTTGAGATTGAGTCAGTTGACTCAATTTTTCTAGGACATGACAAGGAACGGAAGAAAATAGCCTATCTACATAGATTTTACATAAAATAAACACCTTTGGTTGCCTCTTATCAAGTTCAAATTCAGTGGCACAAAATGGGGTTTATTTGAAAAAAAAAGATTCCATTGACCTTATCGTTTGTCCGATGGACCTTTTAGATAGATAATTCGTTTCAAAGAAAGGACGTTTTTTTTTTGTCTAAATAGTAAACACAACACTAGGTATATTAAATGTATGAAGAATTAATTAATACGTTGGTAGGCAATTATGGTTTATTGTGGCTTGTTGGTAGAGATCAAGTTATAAACCAAAAGAAATTATAACATCCAAAAAATTAAGTTATCGTTGAAATTTATAAAAAGTAGGCACTAAAAATATCGGAGATAATATATTATTATAACATAACTTGATGTTGTGATGTGTGATGCCTTTCATAATGTACAGTTTCTTGTTCAGAAAACTGTACAGTCAGACACTCTAAATACGTGTATTTTTGAAGTGAAAACTTCTTTAGAATCGTTGGGAGTGATTTGAAACTCCATGAAACGAAAAAAGCGACACTAAAAAGAGACAAACATATAGATCTATGGGATTTAGCCTGCGAGAGAATGAGATAGAACACAGTTGTATAGCGTTTCCTATTATCTTCGTCTTCTCTTTGTGCGGTGCTTCGTAGCCTCCACACTCTTGTCTACCAAGCGTTGTGCGCATGCATGTAGTAAGTTTGTAATGTATGTGTGTGCGCGCCTGCCCAGTTGTGAAAAATAGAATTGGTTCCAGGAGAATCTATTCAGAACTCATTACAAATTGGTCGCCTTCTATCCAGTAAAGAATGAATTGATTCCACTTCCAATTCCAATTGATTCCGAGTAATGTAAAAGGGAATATATTAATTTCATTTCTACTGAGTAATGCAAAATGGAATTAATCAATTCCATATTTGGTTCCAAATAATGAAGCTATGACTTCGAAAACCAACTGGGTACCAATATTTATAATAAATAAATCCTATAATTATCCCACTCCTGATACTGCATTTATCTCATTCTCTCTCAGCTTTGTTTTATTAAGGTTTCACTTCTACCTGGTGTGAACTGCGCACATGTTTTTTTTAAAGTTACAATTTCCTGTGTGTAACACAGGAAATTGTATAGCTAATAATGTAAATAGGTATGTTATTTGATTTCTTACGTTTTTAAGAGCATACAATATACTACCATTGTCTACATAAACGTTTACATACAAAAACATTAACTGTCAGGTCAGTCAAACATCGCGACGGCCATTCAATATTCCATACAGTTTTCGCTTTATACGGGACAGTTTTCTGTCTGCACAAGAAACTGCATGTATAGTTTTCTGTCCCGTATAAAAGAGCGCATAATCCATAAAGCAATTGTAATCGAATCGCACCTTTAGGACGAAAACGACCTGATAAAAAAAATGGGTGTTATGATATATCATAATAAAAGACTGAAAAAAGAACATTATACATAATTTAATATTTTTATTTAACACAGAAAGGTACATAATTTTCTATAAAAAATAAGAAGAAATCGATATGAACAAATACGATGGTGTTAACTTGCTTCTACTGAGAATTACCGAGAACTTGTTATTTTAAATTAGGTCGTTTTCGTCCTAAAGGTGCGCATGTACATACCTTTGCAGCCTTGGTTAAGCTATAGCAACACAATAAACAAAAGAAACTGGGTTGGTTCGGTAGTTGAACTTCAACTAATTGTCGAATCGGTTTTCGGAAACGTATAAAATTATCCTCGTTATGCGGAGACAAGATCGCAACTGATGTAATTTTCTGTGTTTGCGAAACTTATATTGATGAGATGATTTTTTTTATCAACATGAATTAAGTAGCATTTACACAAGAATTGTATTAACGGGCTAGTCAATCTTTGCGTGTAATTCAATCGTGTAAAACACAAACATGAAACCATAATTTTTCAAGTAAATAATAAATTTTTAATGGAACGAGAATTGTTTTTTTTAATGGACTGATCCTTAATGCATAAAAACCTTAAAATATTAAAAAAAAAATCAAAATGCACTACATTTGGTGTGCGAATACAGTGCCCTATGCACCATTGGGTGGGGTTAAGGTAGATAGTAGTTGAAAGGAGAAAATAGATTTTTTATAATCCCAGAAAAATGCACGTTTTATGTATTTACATAATACCTATAAATTGTATTAAATTTGCGGGTACATATTTCATAACTAAACACTATGTAAACATTCCATCTTTATGTGTAAACTTTCCATCTTTATGAGTAAAGATTACATCTTTATGTGTAAACATTCCATCTTAATGTGTAAACGTTCCATCTTTATGTGTAAACGTTCCATCTTTATGTGTAAACGTTCCATCTTTATGTGTAAACGTTCCATCTTTATGTGTAAACTTATCTTGATATCAATGCGTGTGGGTTGGTTATAAAGCTTTTATTTGGTGATCACGCAAGGAGATGTATCGTGGAACGTCGATTCAAGCGACGATATAGCTCTCGGAACTCGTCTAGTCAGGCTATTAGTATTTAGTATGCGAAGCACACTGAAGTTCATGACGAACATTATTATTTTAATCTAAACCCGACTTCTCTGACAATACATTACAAGTTACTATAATATACATGGAGTAACAAAACTCGTAGTACAACCCGAAAACTGGTGAATCTACACCATATTTGGAGTCGAATGTAAATAACTTTTGAACCTGGGTTTGAATTTTTTTTTCTTTGAAAGCTTTCATAAATGCTGAAAACAAGCTCAGATGAGATATTTAAACGAACACAGATTATGTCCATCAAGCAGATCTTTGCAAAGGTGATATTAATATATATGTATATATAAAAAATACTCTACAGAACCAAATGATATACCTCAAATTAGACACAAAACTAGGAACACAACTATGCAGCTTCATAAACCTCCAAAAATCCACACTACCTTTGGCCAAAGAAGCCTTGTCTATTACTCGAGTAAAGCGTATAACCTACTCCCATTGTCCATCAGAACACTCGAAAAACACAGCATACAAAGTAGCCATAAAAAAATGGATTGTGGAGGTGGGTCGTGCACAATTGGAGGAATGGATCAGGCCAAGTAGATAGTCAGGGGGTTTTTGACTTTAAATTTAGACCACATACTTACTTTTATCTGTATGATTTAAAAAAAAAAAAAAATAAATGTATTGATGTTGGGTTACTTAAATTAAGATTGTATGTAGAATATATACCCGTTATAAACAATGTAAAATGTTTCCCTCGGCACGGGTTATCCCAGTGAGGGAACATTATTATTATATATATTTTTTTAAAAACACTATGTACAAGTCCAAATAAATAAATAAAAATAAGTACGGCAAATTAAGTGAAATTCTACAAATTCTTATCAAAATGCGTTTTTTTAAATTTTGTTTTCTTTATTGATAGTATTAATTTGACTAAATAAGTGATATTTGACAACAATTTGCCAAAATTTATTGAACAAAAAAATCCGCTTCTTATGCCCACTTTATATGAGACAGTTTCTTGTTCAGAAAACTACACAGTTTATTGTTCAGAAAACTGTGCAGTCTGTCAAACTTCTGTCAAAAGACACGCTAAATATGTGTATTTTTGAAACGCGATTGTATGTTATTATCGTATGTTTGCTCTCAGGAAATTGTATATTTAGCTAATAATGTAAATATGTTATTGTTTTTTTACGTATTTAAAAGCATACAATAAACCAATGTCTATTTAAACGTTTACATAAAAAACATTGACTGTCATGTCAGCTTAAATCTGACACTAGCACACAGTTTTTCATGCAGTTTTAGCTTTATACGGGACCGTTTTCAGACTGCACAGAAAACTGTGTAGTAAACTGCGCCATATAAAGTGGGCTTTACTCAATTTTCTCTAAAACTCCAAATATGACGTAGATTCACTATTTTCCCTCTTGCACATCGAGTTTTGTGACACCATGTAGAATCACTTTCGATGGTATGCGAAATACCAGTTTTCGGAGTAAACCAGATTCGGTAGGTATACAATATGATGTGGTGTACCTACTACCTACCTATTTGCATCTTTGATCCGCCTCGTAATATAGTGGTAGTGTATTTGGCTATTGTGCATGAGGTCGCGGGTTCGATTGCAAGGTCAACATGAAATATTCATTAAATTTTCATAAAGTTTATAATATAATAGACATTATTAAATAGAGAGTATACCTAACCTCATCTTACTTTCATGTAATAGGGTTGTTCTAGATAACATGGATATCCTTGGAAACGCTACAAATATTTAAAGTATATTTTTACAATTCCAACGATATAAAACACAATGATCAAAAATTTTGATTTCATTTATAAATTTATGTTTTAAAAACACGAAATTACGAGTGACTTTTAACGCCCCTTATTGGCTAATGACGTCATACCCGTCTACCGTGGAAGGCGTGAACTTCATTCCGTAGTGAGCGCCTATATTGCTGTGACGTCACACCGCATGCGCGCTAAATGGAGGATTTTGCGAGCGATTTGAAAAAGCGCTATTTCAAACCGCGCTAAAAAATTCATATGACCTCGTAAAAATTAAATAAAAATTCCCTTGATATTGTAATTTTTCAATAATTTTTTTGAAATAAAAAATAAAAAATCGGAAATAGCCCAATTAAAAAGTTAAAGAATACTTGGCGTACCAATGCAGTGCCCTATGCACCACTGGGTGCGGATAAGGGATAGTAGTAGTAGTAGTAGTATCCAGTACTATTTTAATTTGAAGTCTTTGTACATAAATCTTTCTAATATTTATGTTTACTGTTTTTACTTTTCTAGTTAGTAGGTATACGTGGTGTAACAAAGCTCGTTGTACAATTCGAAAACTGGTGAATCTACATCATATTTGAAGTCGAATGTGGAATATGACTTTTGAATACGAATTGAAAAAAAAAAAAATTTTCTTCTCATTAATGCTTTCATTTATTAGTACTGCAAATTAAGTGAAATTGCACAAATTCTTATTAAAACGCCGTTTTTTTGTTTTGTTTTCTTTGTGAATAGTATTAATTTTAATAAAAAATGATATTTGATAACAATTTGAAAAAAAATATCGAAAAAAAATCAACTTCTTTATCAATTATCTCGAAAACTATGGGTCAAATAAAATTTAAAAATCCTCATTATCTACTCCAAATAAGATGTAGATTCACTGGATTCCCGCTTGTACATCGAGTTTTGTTACACCATGTATTGCGTATTCTAAATGGGTTAGTTCTGCGATAATTTTTTTTTAGGAATTGATCTCTGAAAAATACAAAAAAATTCAACATTTAGATAACCTCGCCTAACTTTTAGTAGATTAGATATTATATACATATTATGTACATACCTAAGATGGCATATTAATAATAATAATTATATTAAGTATAAAAGTTTACTAAACGTCATAAATTTTTCCTGAGAAAACATGATATCGGGGATTTCAGCTTTGAGAGATTTGCCCGAAATGGAGTTTTCCTTTATTTGTATTGTGTAACTGTGTACCTACCTATCATCATTCCATATCCTTGATCAGTGATCCTTGTTCGATGACTGTCCATAGTTATTATTATAAATTTTATTTTATTGTTTTTCTTTTATCTTAAAATCATATTATGTATGCCAGCCTGTATTATTATATTAAATTATGTATGTACATCATATACATGCGTTGCTTTGGTTCTGATACTTACATATGTTTTGTAAAAGCCCCATGGGCGTGAATAAATAAATAAATATCTGCTCCCTATGTAGATTATGTGAATTTCACAAACTGCCTCCAAGTCAAGCAATATTGGTTCCCGTGCATCATCCCAAGTCAGGTCTACACCTCGTATTTCTGATGTTAACTGACGATGGATTCATTGGTGGCGTAAGGGGGGGGCGGTGGGGGGGTCCGCCCCGGGTGCCCAGCTCCAAGGGGTGGCACCGTCCACAGTGCAAAGCGCTCAAAATTTTCCTTCAAAGTCAACATATCCAAATAGTGGAAAGAGCTATTTAAAAAATGGGAAGAATCGGATATTTCAATTAAAACAAGAGGAAGGTTCCGAAAACGTATTCCAGGTAAAGAGGCCAGAGACTTACATTGCCAGAAGAGCTGAAAAGAGTAATGTTAGAATGTGTCGATAGATTTTATGAGGAACTAAACCATCGACACAAAGCAATGGATGACATCCAATATTTGGTGTTGTGCAGCCTAAAACTTTGTTTACGTCAACAGAAGAAGAACTTCGTGCTATAGTTCCAAATTTGTCAAAAATCTATGAAGAATTTTCTGATGAAAACATTATTTTTGAGATTGTCCGACTGCGGCGCCACTTGGAAGCCTCCAGCATTTCTTGCCAAGTGGCAGTCCAGTGGACTACCCTGGAGGTTGAGATTCAGATTAAAATGGGACTGAATTACAATTTACAATTAATTACAATTAGAATTAAATAAGAATTTAGTCTGTGTCGAATCTAGCGCTGTCTTAGATTCTTCCTAACTATTTGCGTTTTGGTGGCTTCGCGTGAAAGAAGCTTTTCAAAATTAAAGTTAATTAAATAGTATTTAAGATCAACTATGAGCCAAGCGCGACTAACCAATCTCCCTATTTTGTCAAGTAAAAGGGAAAGAAAAGTAACCTTTGACTATGTTATCGAATATTTGAGTAAAATAAAGTCGCGTAGGCACATTTAGTAGGTATTCGTTGTTTTATTTTGGGGGGTGCTCATTTGAAAACCGCCCCGGGTGCCAACCCACGCTACGCCACCACTGGATGGATTGTTAACAGTGGACGTCCAGGACTCCGAGAATATGGCTGTTATAGATTCCTAGGAGACTCTCTGTCAGCCACGACATTTTTGAACGATTTTACTATTTAAATTTTGAGCAAAACAAGTCGAGTGAAGTTAATCAAGGCCAGGGGCATCGCTCAAGTCAAAAGAAAATCACGATGCCCCTGCCCTACATTCCCCTTAGTATCCTGCCTCAACTTTATTTATTAAAAATATACATACATAATTATTTACTATTCAAGTATAAGATCAAACATGGCCTGTAAAATAGGCAATCACGGTTCTAATCTCTAATATTTGAATTATGGAAACGCCTTGACCAACAATTTCCTTGCTGTGAATTGCCTTTGTGTTTCTTACAAAGTCAAACCACCGCATTCCCAAGTGTAGAGACGATCGTCAGTCTCCAAGGAGAATAAAAGCTTTTTTTTAGAGTATTATGTAAGATTTGCATTGCATTTTTATTTATCATTGACCAACAATTTCCTTCAGAATAACTTCTTATTATTATAGTGAGTCCTTTGTTGGACGATCCTTCTCCAGGGAGGAATATTCTTTTTTAAACATTATATGAGCGTATTGTTTTTTTACAGAAGTAAAAATGGACGGTGTTTCGCAGATTACAATTTGGTTTTTCAAAACGCATGACGGGAGTCGTGTCGAAGTGGGGATTCGAACCGACGATAAACTTGTACAAGAATCAATTAAAAATATTTATTTATTCATTAATTACCTTCAAACTTCAAAATTTTCGCAGATACACTTTGGCTTTAAAATACGGGGTTTAAACTTGCATTAAAATGATTGGGTTTTTAAAACCTTCAAAAATATTTTCCACTTAAAAAACCAAAACTGCATGTTAAACTGGTTATTGCTTAAAACATCCAAATAGTTTTACCTCCATTCAAACGGAGAAAAACGACCAGAAACTTTGTGCTTTAACCATACGAATAAAATAATACCAAGGTACATGTGGTTTCACATTTATATTTAATGTGTGATACCTTGGACTGGCAGTGAAGTGCAAGACTGATCATCTTACCTGCATGTAATAAAAATGATCAAGATACACTGCACTTGGTGTTCCAATGCAGTGCCCCATATGCACCATTAGGTGTAGATAAGGGAAAGCAGCAGTAGAAATAGGTAGTTAGATTTCTAGGTAGAAGAAAGTCTCGACGTTTTTTAAGTGGTATTTTTGTATTTATTGTACGGTAAACATAAAATTTGTATTCCTAGAAAACACAATCTCAACGAATACGCAAAATTAGCGAAGGCTACGTGCAAAACATTTAAACTAAAGAAACAAAATATTATCAAGTTATTTCAACGAGTATAATAATATAGGTATATACCTCCTAATAATTAAAATATTTCCCAGGTGTGTTTTGTGTATAGGTTGGTCCTAATTTAGTTTTTTAAAGTTATCTACATAGATGCTAGGAACGATTAATTCTAATACCTGTCAGGCTATTCAAACAAATGTTTTTAAATATTACAAAATCACGCTTTTTGAGAATAAATCACGAAAATGAACAAAAAAAGTTCCGGATCCCAATGGAAACAAGTTTCGGCGAAGTACCTACCTATTAATAATATATGCCAGAGGCTATATTCTGGCTAGAGCAATGTATACATATAGATACAAAGTATACCTACTAAAATATTTTAGTATGTAATATAATATTTTTTAAATTTTTTTTATGTATAATTTTATATAGCGCCGTTTTCGTATGTATATAGGGATATAAAATAGGTTATAATATATATTAAATTGATTAAAAAACAAAACAAAACTTGGTAAATTATTCACCATTGGGTATCAGTCTATCCATCCTCGGGTGTACTTATAAACTATCCATCCTATCAGTCTATCCATCCTCAAGTCTCCAGTCTATCCATATATTATATCTGACTAATATCCCAAACTAGTAGTGTAATAAATATCTAATAAATTCGTGTGTGGTAAATTGTAAACGCCTAGATAATCCACATTCGTTTCCAGAGTTTCTCTGTCTCTGTTGGATATAAATAATATCTGAAATTACAAAGGATTTAAAAAAAAATCTAACATGAATGTCATTACAAAAAGTAAATTAATGTCAAAACAATAAACAGTAGGTATAATTTCTTCGAGGTCAAGGCGTCGTAACTACGCTTGTTGCCTAGGAGCCAGGCGTTCAGTAACAAAAAATAAAATTGTAAAACAAGTAGGTAGGTAGCAGTAACAAAAAATAAAATTGTAAAACAAGTAGGTAGGTACCAACATTATCATAATAATATCTTATAGCATAACACAGCAACCCTTGGTATCTACTGTCATCCGGCGAATGCGTTTCGGCTGGCTAGGTCATATACTACGTATGCCACCTGAGAGCCTTAACCATGCTTGCCTTTTTTACAGGTTCTCGGCGTCCTGGTCGTCCGCTGTTGACAATTCGTCGGCAGCTTGCGTCAGAGCTGCGGGACGTGGACTTGACTTGGGAGGATGCACGGGAGCTGGCGGCCGATCGCTTGGCCTGGAGGCAGTTTGAGGAATCCATATGCTCCACATAGGAAGCGGATATGGTATGATGATGATTGATGATGATAGCATAAAATAATAAAATATGGGAATTTATTGTAAAACAGAATATTTTTCGTCAGACTTTGAAAAGTGTTTAATGAATCTCAAAAGTGCAAACCTTCCACGATTTCCTATTCTATCGTCAA
>JAGVSP010000106.1:0-101979 GCA_022494985.1 Micrasema minimum | reverse complement strand
CCTTTAAGTTGAATTGATCTGTTGGTCGAGGTAAGCATCGCTCAGTGATCGCAGCGCTATGGGCTATAGTAGGCAAAGCAAATTACACAGAATCCACTCTTTGTGTTTGGTGAAATACTGGAAAACTGAGGATAAATAATATATGAAATATATTATAATACACCCAAAATTACGCTTACATGAGATGTTTAAGTACAAAACAGATATCATTATTTGCTGTTCTACCGCTTTTACCCAACTAAATAACCATCACGCCCCGAAGGGGTAGGCAGAGAGAATACCTCCCCTCTGTCTTGGCCCAAGATAGCAGACTTCTAAGTTATGAGAATAGGTGTCTTAGAAGAATTTTAGGTGTGCGGTGGTTTGACTTTGTAAGGAACACAGAGGTGAGGCAGCGGACACAGCAACCCTTGGTATCTACTGTCATCCGGCGAAGGCGTTTCGGCTGGCTAGGCCATATACTACGTATGCCTCCCGAGAGCCTTAACCATGCTTGCCTCTTTTACAAGGCCTGGTCGTTCACTGTTGACAATTCGTCGGCAGTTTGCGTCACAGTTGCGGGACGTGGACTTGACTTGGGAGGATGCATGGGAGCTGGCGGCCGATCGCTTGGCATGGAGGCAGTTTGTGGATTCCATATGCTCCACATAGGGAGCGGATATGGCATGATGATGATGTCTTGGTACATTCCCTTCGCTTCCTCCACATTCATACATCTTGTCACTCACGCACGTCGATTATTCGGACTTATCACATGACCACTTTCAAGTGTTAGTTGTACTTGATCATTGATTATGACTTTCTCGGCCTTCCTCGAATTCTACACCCAGGCACAATAAATTCGTTCGTTCGTTCTCTCAATATGACCGAACCATCGTTAAAGAAGGTTCTTATTTTATTTAGATAATGCGTTTTAGTTTAATAATATTAAATTTGGCAATAATCCATTTCACGTAGGAATTTAGGTAAACCTTATAGATCTCTGTAGTGTAAACTGCAATGAGTAGATTTTCATTGAAACAGAAGTATTTTTTTCCAGTTTGGGCAGCTAAAAGAGAGTCCCCAAAGACTAATAACAGTAATGGGTGTATAGGAAGTTCGTAATCCTCCCTCATTCATACCCGGTGTTCGTAAAAAAGTATCTACCTATTGAAATTTTAGAATTATCGGAATTTTTCATTGGCTGATACCCTTTCATATTTCAGCTTCGCTCTTTTGGCTTATGTTGGAAGCTTCTATAGTACAGAATATCAGTATGTAACAAATTTTAGCCATATTACGAAGCTTATTCATTAAAATATCATTGTTTTAATTTAAAAAAATTGTTTGAATATTTTTATTTTTTTAAACTTTGGTCAGCGTTATCGGTTTCTAAATAGGCATTTGCCTGTTTTAAGAAACCTATATAATGCGGTAAGATAAAATTTTTTAAGACCTACCTAAAGAAAAATTGATATAATCTTTAAGTTTAAAGAAAAGCCTTCAGTTAATAGTACAAGTATTAAAACACACCCTTTTTATTTTCCTTTCCAACATCCTTACAAATACACGGATGTAATTTCCCCGTTATATTGAAAATAGCATAGAGGGAATACAAATTGTATATTGATTTTTCAGTATAATCTTTTCCCAGGATGTTGGGTCGGAGATATCGTGTTTGCTTCAAAAACAAAGTTTAAAGAAAGCCATTTGATTTACGGGTAATGTATGTATGTTAAACATACTATGAATCGTACTCTAGGCAATAAAGTAGCTGAAAATGGCTGTCTATGACATGAAAATAAGACAGATATGACCTGAATAAAATACATATTTATAATTATTTTTGAATTAAACTTTATTTTCTTCTACTTTCTGTGTGCATATGGACATTAGTAGATCTCCCAAGAGACCCTATCGCTGCGCCGCACTATCGTGCGGCAGGGCCAAAATCGTCCTAAAATTCAATTTTTTTAATTCAACCAAATATATGGTAGAATCAAAATAATTATTGATTTATAATATTAAAATACTATATTTTTTATTAAAAAATTATCAAATTTGTATATCACTCGGTTAATTAATTATGACACTTCAAAGTTGAATGTTTTCAAATATCAGTTTAATATAAGTAATTTAAAGTGAAATTTGGAACCCCCTTAAAATGCATTTTTATTAAAAATATTTTTTATTCTGGTCCTGTTTAGTATAAACACTAGTCTTTTCTATATAAAAACAGAATTATTTTTTTTAATACTGATTACGAGTTTTTTATTATAAAAATTTTAAAACACGTAACTAACTATTATTTTAAAAATTAACTTTCCCTAAGCTTTTAGTTACTAGCGAATTTTGCCGAAGGTTGGATATTATAATTTTTATTACAAACATTTAGTTTAATTTGAGAAACAGAAAAAAAATCTTGCGCCTACTTGCGCCATTTTTTTTAATAAATATTTTTCTAGTTAAAGGAACTACACCCCCAAAAATGTATGGATCCAATAACATATTTAAATTTTGGAATAATTGAATAATAATTTTTATTATGGTTTTTATTCTTAAACCTAACTTATTTTCAATAAGTACAATAGTTTTGTATACTAAAAATCATTCTTATGATTCATTTTAATTCGTAATTATTTTTTTAACCACGGTAAGTCTAAATGTGTGGCACCTTTAACATTATCTTGCACTGTTAGAATTTTTTATAATTGTGAGATAATGATAAACAATAGTTAGTCTATCAATAACTAAAAACCATAATGCTAAAAAACAAAATAAATACAAAATTATTTTGTCTTCTTATTTTTAATGTAAATAAAAAAAAATCATATATGTTTTCAAATATTAGTTTATTAAGTAATTTAAAGTGAAATTTGTAACCCTCTTATAATGCATTTTTATAATAAATATTTTTTATTCTGGTCCTGTTTAGTATAAACAATAGTCTTTTCTATATAAAAAGTAAACATATTTTTTTTAATACTGATTACCAATTTTTTATTATAAATTTTAAAAACACATAACTAAAAGTATTTTTAAAAATTAACTTTCCCTAAGCTTTTAGTAACTAGCGAATTTTGCCGGAGATTGGATATTATGATTTTTATTGCGAGCATTTAGTTTAACTTGAGAAACAAAAAAAAAAATCTTGCGCCTAGATGCGCCATTTTTTTTTAAAATAAAATATTTTTCTAGTAAAAAGGAACTACACCCCCTAAAAAGTAATGGCTAATATTTTGTAGTTTGACTTTGAAAACCTTATTTAAAAGATTGCAAATTCATGTATTTTTACAAAAAGTATGTCTATATATGCAAAGTAATGGATATGTAAGACGAGGCTAAAGCGCTTAAAGCGCACTAGTGTGTAAAAGTAGTTTTGAAAATATAATATTATATATTTAAGAAACACTTTTATTTAGTCTGTAAATATCACTCATGAATTCGACATTTTAAATACTGATTATTATTTTTATAATATAAAACGCAGTTTGTTAACCTATAACCTACGTTTTTTGCTTACTTTTGCATTTGAATCTTAAGTTTTTTTCCAAAAACTGTATTTTGGCTGACCTATAATTCACTATACGAATAAAATCACAGAAAATGTTTTAGTGTATTATGAATTTATAATTGATTCAGTATTATTCTCTCCAAACTTTGTCTGAATATCATTATTGCTTTCAAAGTTATTGAATTTTTAGGATGAAAATGAGCCGTTCGCACCATAGTGCGCCGCCCGGCTAATTCTCTCGCTTCCTCCAACGTTAGCCTTATCCAACAACCCGAACAACCTTATCCATGTGCAATTTTGAAAGTGAAATTGCTCAATCTCAAAAACGGCTCCCCGGAAAAAAGGCTCTGGGCGTGGTTGGCGGAAGGCTGCGGTTGGGCGGGAGGTAGTTGTAACTAAAGACTAAAAAAGGAATAGAATTAGTGTAAATAATTAAAAGATTCCGAAAAGAGATTTTTCTCAAGCCTGGGTGTTTATGTCGTTGTTTTCCTCTGTAATTGGGCCTCTGGCCTGGTGAGGTGGTTAAATTAAAAGAAAAGGATATTATCACTGTAAATTTGGGCCAGCTCCTTGAGCAGGTTATGGTGAGTGTGTTTATGACAATCTTAGAGCCGAGACGGCGATTCCTATCAAGCAATGAAAGAATTTGGTCGTGTATATAACCTTCTTTTCTTCAGCTTGTCCCATTAAGAAACCGATAGCGCTGACCAAAGTTTTAAAGGTTTTCTCTTCTTATTTATTTTGAACCACTGCGCCAGTTTTCAGTTATCCTCAATATTGTTTTATTTTAACAAGAATATTATAAATGTCATTAATCAATACAGAAGCTTTGGAAATTAATTTTTATTGATTATCTAGGCGCTTGTATAGCTTATAACCTGTCATTGGCTGGGTTAAGTGGCCACGTGATCTCGATCTCGATATTCGCATAGCTACAGACATCTGTTGTGAACATTGCAAAGCATTTTTGAGCTATCTCATTACCGACAAATAGGTTGTAGGTTATACTCGAACTGATCTGAATTACTTACTGGCGACGCGACGTCTGTTGTGTCGATGGTGACGAAGTTTCTTCAATTTATTTTGCTTATATTTTTACCAGTAAATTCTTAACAACATACTCATAAACTATCCATCTGTGCTTAAGTTTGCATTAATTTTTAAAATAAAAAACCATTTTCAAAGCTCTTATTCTGTGATTTTATTAACTAACTAACTAACTAACCATCACGCCATTTCCGCAAAAGCAGAGAGGATAGAACGCCACACCACTCTGTCCTGGCATACTTATCTTCCTCCACGTTCATACATCTTCTCATGCACGCACGTCGATTATTCGTGATTTATTACGAGTATATCCCCATAAAATATGTAAGCTTGAGAGAAACCACTTGATCTTTGTATCCTCATCGGGAATCAAACCCAAAACCTCTGTGTTGTGAGTCCAGTGTCTTATCAATCACACCCCGAAAAACGCTAACCGGCGCAACATTTTTAAAAGTTCCTCGTTTTAGTAAAAAGAACTTACATTTTAAGTAATATAAAAATGAAGGATGATCGATTTTATCATTAAAATAACAAACATTTTATTGTTAAAATAACAACCCTACGCTTCTACAAAGGTTTTACTCAATAAAAAAAAAAAAAATAGTCTATTTTTACACATTGCTGAACAAAAGGTGCTCAGCTTAATAGGGGTTTAATATTACGCAGAAATGGCAATAAATGATTAGTAATCAGAAGGGTTTCATGAAGTAGGAAATTGAAATACCCCAAGTTAGTAAACATTCTTAAAGCTTAAAATTCCTTCCAAGAAAAACATAATTCATGGGGATCATTAATTGTTAAGTGGGAAAACAATTGATTAAGCTTAATGAAAACTTAAACAATAGTTGATTCTGTTATATTTTCGAATCACAATAATTGACACCTCAATAGAGACGAGAAGTTTAGAAGAGAATATATGTAAGTATCATTAGACCCAGATGACTCGGGTTCACGTTCTGGTGTTAACAATGAGACGACGCCGACGTTTAAAAAAAAAATATTTTTTTTGTATCGTTTTTGTAAAATCTTAATATTTTAAAATGGGTACTGACTAATATACGATTTTGATAGCCAAAGCTTTGATTTAGAATTGTGAGATCACGTCTCACCGGAACCGCAAAATTAAGTTCGATTCAAAAGTTTATCGAACAAACTGTTTTCTGGAATGCGAAACAAACTTTGAGATGTTTAAACCACTTAGCCACAAGCCGGTCTCGTTATGTAGAAATTAATTCGCTTGTATTAACAAGAAAGGATGGATTCCGCCTATTATTAAATGAAATGGAAAATAATCCATATTTTAATCGGTATTTCAGAAGTCACAAGTATATATTTATTTATTTAATATAAACGGTACTCAGTACCTTTTACAACAAGAAGTTAAAAAATTAACATATGATTATACAGTTACCATTTTAAAATTTTAAGATGTAAAAAAAAATATACAAATAAAACCTGTGGATTTTATGAAAAAAATGCTAATTTCCATGTAAATTTTTTATTTGTAAACCATCTCAGTAAAATCATGAGCACCAAGGAAAGGAGGAGAATGATAACATAAAATACCCAGGCTATGTTCCCTTACAATGTCTCTAAACTTTTTAAATGTATCTATATTAAAAAAACAAACGTACATACAAATATTATGTGATACAATTATTTAAAAAAAAAGTGCCGTCAATACGTTACACCAATACTATAAAAATCCTATTAAATACCACACAGTGTAAATTCGTAGTATAAACGGGGCTGGATCCTCAATAATCCATGCGCTTTGAAGCTGCAAGACGGATTATTGTTTAGCTTCCTGCATACTTACCTACTTACAAACTTACAAACACTTTTTTCTACTAATTATTGCTATACCTACATAATTTTATATAATTTTCTAGCTTATGAAATAAATCTGTTTTTTAATCAGGGGCTAGAATTCCCCAACCGTCTATGCTCTTGGTAACTGCAGGACGAGTTCAGATCTAGCTTCTTTTTGTACAGCGCTCTTAAAGCGATTTTTCACAAAAACAGCGCTTTATAAATTGTCCGAAATAATAAATAAATAAACAAGTAAGGTAATTTAAAGGACCGAAAATCGGAAAATGTATCGTGAAAATTCATAATGATTTTTTCTTTCTTTCCTGTGGCTACGTCCCGTTTGGGCGCAACACCTTCAGTGCAACACACCATTGGGTGCGGATAAGGGAATTTAGTATAAGTAGTAGTAGTAGTATTCACTTTAATTCATAATCAGACTATTCTGGATTATCATTAATTTTGACGTTGTAAATACTAGTTTGTAATTTGTATTTTGTAGCAAAATTCTATTGGAAAAGTTCGAAGGTTGTTTACCTTGTACATTTTATTTGTCGTTTTATGACGAAAAGGCTAATAAAAAATAGGAAAATTATAAATGAACGTGAGTGAGATATAAAGAGACGTTTCCTTCCAAACAATTTTATATCACTCATAAAAGTGGGCGATATATTTTATTTCGTATCGTAAAATTCTACCCTGTCTGGTCAACTGAAAGATCCGGTTGGCTTTAAATTTGGGAACAGATAACTGGAGACCAAGATCGATATATTTAAGAGTTTTGGCATCATTTAAAGGGAAGAAGTTCATAGGACAAAAGATTTGGTGAACTAGATCTAGAAAATACATACAAAAATTTTTAATTAGCTTAACGAGTATTTAGTACCAAATTTGTAGTTGAAAACAATGAATGTAATTTGCCTTGCAACTTTTAGAAATGCAGCTTATGCATTTTAAAACAATTTTAACCCTTAAAAAATTTTGCTGAACAGTTCCTAGAAAACAATGTTGCACCGCGCTCTAGCGTTAACCTTTACGAAGACCTCAAATTTGACGTGAAATGTTTTTTTTCCTTGACTTTTTAATACTCGTAAAAAGTATTAAACAATAAGCATTGCTTAAAAAATTTTGCTGCTAGATACGAATGCTATATTGTATAAGCGTTGTACCTGGGTAAAACCACCTCACAGACTCAAAAATTTTCCTTGCTAATGTCAAAAAATTATTTAACAAAAGTACCGAAGTTATTAAATTACTGCAGTCGATAAACCACTGTTATCTTGTAGTTTTACCCTTCATTTTCTTCTTTTTTTTTCTCATGTAGAATTATTAAAAAAGTCCTATTTATTATTTTATCAGTTATAAAAATACTGTTATCTTAAAGAAATATGTTTATATATCTTATATCATAATTTTATCTTTTTTCTTCTTTATTTTTCTTATATTAAAATTTAAAAATGTTGCTTCAAAGAGTGTAAAGAAATCCACAATCGACATTCTATGGATACCAAAGAACAGGTTATGCCTTTGTGAGATTTTGGTTTATTTTTTAATATGCATTTGTGGATTTATTATGTATTTTTTGTAAAAAAAATTTTTTTATTAAATAAAATAAGTAAAAAATATTAGCAAATGATATAAGTTTGGTGCAAGAAGTTAATACTTAAAAGCAAGTAAATAGTTATTAATATCCCTATCACTGTACATTTGGGCTAGCTCCTTAAGCAGGTTGGGGCGAAAGTGTTTAGGAAAAAAATATAACCGAGACAGTGATAAGGGCAACGAAAGCTTTTGGTCCTTTTTTTCTCCAGTTTTTATCAGTTAAAACTGAATCTATTAAGTATCGCGGGTGGGGATTTCATTGTAAATATTTTCAAGCAAGAACTTACAACGCAAATCTACTGCTACTACTCTCCTTTATAAGCACTTAATGGTGCTTAGAGCACTACACTGGTACACCAAGTGGAGTGAATCTTAATCAGCCAGTCCAAGGTATCATAAATGAAATATTTTTATGTGAAAATCAAATTCAAAATACTTGCAAAAAATTAAACGTCGCGAGTCGTAAAATGAGTTTGGTGATTGCTTTTCAATTCAATTTCTTTGACATAATTCTTTATTCTAATTTGAAAACCTAATATGTTTTATGAACAACTAAACCTCTTATATTCTCATAAAATAAGTAGTTAACCAACTTCAGTTTCAAGAGCAATAAAAGTGTATAAAACGACAGTAAAATTGGATATAAAAGTGTTATTTATCTCATTTCTTCATCCCACTTTAAATGGTGCACAGTGCACATGGAATTAAAATATATTGCGATGTTGGAATATAGTTGAATGAATAGTTGGGTATACATGGTGTAACAAAACTCGATGTAAAAGGTGATTTTACGTCATATTTGGAGTCGATTTGGTAGAATTTTTATTTTTTATTTGACCCATAGATTTCGAAAAAATTGAGTAAGAAGTTGATTTTTTTCTTCGAAATTTTTGTATAATTGTTATCAAATATAATTTATTTAGTCAAATTAATAGTATCCATATAAATAAAAACTGCATTTCAATAAGAATTTTTTGCAATTTTACTTAATCTGGGGTACTAATGAAAGCTTTTATATAAAGAAAAAAATATTTTTTTCATGTTCAGAATAAAAAGTCATTATATTACACATTGGACTCCAAAAATAATGTAAATTTACCAGTTTTCGAGTTGTACTACGAGTTTAGTTACTCCATGTATACAGGGTGTAACAAAACTCGACGTACAAGCGGGAAACTGGTGAATCTACATCGTATTTGGAGACGATTGTGTAATATGACTTTTTAATCTGAGCTTGAAAAAATAATATTTTTTCTTCCCACAAAAGTTTTCATAAGTATGGCAGATTAAGTAAAAAAGCGTTTTTTAATTTTGTTTTCTTTATGGATAGTATTCATTTGAGTAAATACGTGATATTTAATAACAATTTGCAAAAAAAATTCGAAAAAAAAACACTCAATTTTCTCAGAAACAAAGAAAGGGTCAAATAAAAATAAAAAATCCACAAAAATCGACTCCAAATATTACGTAGATTCACTGGTTTCCCGCTTGTACATTCGAGTTTTGTTACACCCTGTAGACACACCAGCCAAGCACTATGATTACCAACGCATCTACATGTTGATATATCGTAAAATATACATATTTATTTATTAAGAGATTTTGATCATTAACGTCGTATATGATCCGATCACTTACTGTGATACATGTCGTCGCCGTGGTGGTGAAAAGAGCTAAGCTCCATATGTATTGTATGTGGGTTAGCTATCTTCACTACCATGGCGACGATGTACATGTAGATCGTTGGTAATACGATAAAATTTTAAATGGAGACGAAAGCGATGGTATCGAATAAAGTATGCGATTTTGAGTCCCTGGAATTTAAAAAAAGTTGTGACGTGTTAGGCTATCCTTACTGGTATTGCGATATTCCAGAAGGTTTACCTCTAATTCGTAAATCAAAGTACTGTGGGTAGGTATGCCAACATCGTAAAAAATTAAATAATTAAAATATCAGTGTTTTTTTTTTTTAATAAAAAAGAATATTCGAGCTCTTATGATATACTCAAATATTTCAATTTCGGGCTGCTTTCAAATAGTCGGAAATAACTGTGCCAGAAAGCAGGAAACAGGTTGTGCTGGAGTGGGATTTGAACCTAGAGATTCTGATCCGGAATCCTCGAATCTACCACTAGACCACAACTCGGTTCAAATATTAATACGGGTATTTACAATATCACAAGAAAAACTCGATTAATTTCTCCGAGGTGCATCAACAAATCGTTTTTGAATAAAAAAGACGCTGAAAAGGCTTAATTGGATCAATCAATAAAAAACATAGGTACTTTTAAGCTTTTTTGTATCTTTTACATATAGATATTATTGAAAACAGCGAAAAATTTTATATCAATACCTATTTTACGATACCTATTTTTCGATATCTATAAACCTACCCTGCCTATACCAATTTTACACATAAGAATCGATATTGACATTGAATTTTTTGGCGTTATATCGATTTATGTCTCTCGTGCGTCCCTAGTTGTGGAGGTGTGAAATTATTATTGCAATGTATACTGCATTGTAATCTCAGGAGACTATGAAATCATAGCGCTGCAAAGCCAACTGTAAAAATATTGATGCACCGCCGCGCCATAGGACTGCACTAGCGAGATAACACAAACACTTGGCGGCTGAGAGACGCCATCTTGTGGTGCCAGGTGGAAGGAATTCTACCGAGCTTTCGTTTCTGAAATAATTCACTATTTTTGTTTGCACAAGTTAAGCCAAGGAAAAGTTTCTTTGCGTCGATAGCGGTCAGTCTTCAGAACTTTTTGGTATTTCAAAATTCGTTACGTTGTTTATCGATTTATTTTAAATAAGAGTGTTAGAATTTTTGTATTAATGACAGTAGACATTTAAAAAAAATTATCCACCTACACATTGTGACGTAATGTTTTGACATCACAGTGCGATCGCGCACCGGTTAAGTACTGCATGCAAATTCGCACGCAGCACCTTTTTCCATAGTTTTATTACGATGGCAACTCGCCTAGCGAAACGCCAGTTGCTTCCGGGAGAGAGACAAAATGGCGACGGTAGCAATGACGTGCTGGACGATGACTTCATGCCGAGGCCGCTGTGTCGACATTATAACTTTATTTCGGTGTTAAAAAAGGATTCTTCGGACGATGTAAGTCATTCACCAATCATATTTAGTACAGTAGTCACAGAGATCCGCAAATCCGTCATACTTATTGCATATTTCATTCAACAGGAATCCTTTATATTTCCCACCCACCATTTTAGATTCTTGATATACAAGAATACTTTTAATTATGATTTTTGCCATTTGATATTCCTCTCTTGATATGATTGACAATGGGATACGTCGATAAGGAAATATGGATTGTATTTACATGTAATTTGTGCTCTCCCCCGCACACCCCGTTCACCGCATCACAACGTGTACAGGTTGGGTGACTTAAGTTTTTATCTAACTACTTTCCCTTATCCACACCTAATGGTACATAGGGCACTGCTTTGGTACACCAAGTACAGTGAATCTTGATAATTTGTTACATGAAGACGAGATGATCATCTAACGCTTCAGCGCCAGTCCAAGGTATCACATATGAAATGTTTAAATTCTGCAGTGATCCAATACAAAAATTCGTATTTTTCATCTACACCTCAATTTGTCGGGAGACTAAAGCCTTTATCTAATAAGATACCTTTATCACTACTTTCAGTACGTCGACAGGGCGAATAATGCGTAATTTATATGGGACTGTCAAAATACCCGCTAAATAGGTACCTATCTACCTATGTATATTTTTTAAGCACGATCGTAAGTTATTATCGTATGTTTGCACACAGAAAATTGTTGATAAATATAGTTGTAAACATTTAATGTACGTTTTTTAAAGTAATTAATATATCAATATCTACTTAAACGTTTACATTTAAATAACCACTAGCTGTCAGGTCAGCCAAACGTCGAGCTGACCATTCACTATTCCATACAGTTATCGCTTTATACGGGACAGTTGGCAAACTGCACAAGAAACTGTACAGTTTTCTGTCCTGTGTAAAACGCGCATAATATAATATATGATATGTTCCAATTAACGCAAAGTTCGAATCAAACCTGAAGACTTTATGTCCCAGTAGCTTCTGAAAGGCGTTGTATTAAACTTAAATTCTTTTAAATAAGCCGGGATAATCAGCGTTCTACAAAGCTGACAGAAGATGAGCTTTTTCTTTGATAGGAAAAAATAAAGAATAATGAATGCGGGAGAAGTAGGTACCTACTATGTTTTCTCGTACCGCAAGATTAAATTATATTAAATTAAACTTAATTCTATTTAACCATTTCCGATGATTATAATATTTTTAATGTTTAGTTATTTTAACTATTGACCTTCCATAAGTGCTGTAGTAAAACACGATTATATTTATATTTTAAGAATAAGAATAATTAAAATTAAGGTTAAAAGAAATCTATTTGATACAAATATCCCCTGTGATTTCCCCTCCTTGAAAATGTTATCTATTTCAGTAGTTATTTTTAATATTCTTGAATTAAATATTCATGATACATATAAATATTTCTAGTTGTAGTGAGGCAGAAATAAATTGAAGAAGGTGGTAATTGTGTTACGATAAGCAATAGCGACTAGCGATTATTACATTGATATTATGTACGAGTATGAATATGTAAGAAATTAAAGGCGTCCGTCCCTGGAAAAAGGGTCTATATAGTACATTGGGGTCAAAAGTGATTTTAAAATGGTTTTTATAACAGTTTTTACAATGTGAGGTATTTTGTAATTTTTTTTGGTAACTAAATATAGCCAAAAATCGACTTCTAAAGTTAGCTATAGCGGGAAAAGGGTATATTTCACTAGGCGTTTTTTCTCTCTCCTGTAAAATGTTGCTTTTGCATATAGACTATAGAGTATAGACCCTTCTTCCAGGGACGCCTTCAATTATTCTTTTGTGTCTTAAAAAAATTATCTACTACTCACTACTAGTACTTAATTTTCTTAAATTTCTTTTATTTTACCTACTTAATTAAAAAAGAAAATAAGGTTCATTTTATGCGTACGGTGCCGAACACGGAAAACGCTGCATTCTTAATACTAACCCAATCCTTTTACGGTGAGTACCTACTGTGAATTTGGTGAATTTCACGTCATATGTTAAACGCAAAAGAAACAAATATGATTAATTGTTTATCGTTATTATCTGTGTACGCGGTACTTACTAATGAGTGAAATTTATAAGCGTTGAATGAAGGAAATAATAGATTTCGAAAGTATGAAAAATTGTTGATTATCTGTGAGCAATCCATAATCAGGCTCAGTTTTATTTAACACTTAGCTACTCAAAGCATTACCAGCGGATTGAAAACAATTTTTCATTTCGAATCCGCCTTTTTCTGATTGAAACGTTCGCCCATGTGTGAAATATCGCTTATTGTAAAGTGCCTGCAATTTCTCTCCCGGCCACTTGAAGACTGGAAACCATCCATCATACCAAGTTGTTATTGATGGAAAAGTGTGTATTAGTGCTTTTATTCCTAGTATAATGCGACTATAAAACCGAAAATGTAGCCATTTTATTGCGAATAGTCAGCGACAAAAAGCGATCGGGTAATTGACCGTTACTGGTAGTTATAATTTTATGAAGAAGTTAATTTCGCCAATTTGAGGTTTAGCTGATATGAACAACTTAATGACATGATATTCTCATCAAATCTGCAATAGATTCCACAAACTGAGATTCCAGCTCTGTATTCCACAAACTGCCTCTATGCCAGTTCCCGTGCATCCTCTTAAGTCAGGTCTAAGTCCCGTAGCTCTGTCGGATAATTGACGTCTTTGGCGCCGGGAAATTGATGCCCTGTAAAATAAGCAAGCATGGTGGCGGCTATCGGGAGGCATACGTAGTATATTGCAAAAACATCTGAAACGCTTCGCCGCATGACAGTAGATTCTTTTTGTAGTAGGTTTTTATACCTAGCTGTATCTACTTTGGATGTTTTCGAGTTTCGCCTTGTGACATAGGTACCTGAATAATACTTAATATACTACGAAAGAGTGTTAGAAAAACAGATGACAAAACCAACAATATCTACTGGAGGGTTTGAATATGCTTTTTGGCGCAATTATTTCCGACTGTTTGAAAGCAGTTCCAGAATTGATTTGAAATTTGAGTATCTCATAAGAACTTAACAATATTGTTAAAGTCCGTTTTTTTGACAGCCTCGAGGTAAAGTGGTTAGTGCGTTCGGCTATGTATAAAATTTCTGGTTCGATTCCCGACGCGACGGGGTCAATACAAAATAAAATATTTATTTCAACGTGGTTTTTCACAAATGATGATTTAATAAATGATGATTAAAATTCATGTAGTACAAAAACACTGCCATATACACCATTGGGTGCGGATAAATAAAAGTTATTAAACACAGAAATGAGGCAACGGACGCAGCAACCTTTGGTATCTACTGTCATCCGGCGTAGGCATTTTGCCTGGCTAGGCCATATACTACGTATGCCTCCCAAGAGCCTTCACCATGCCTTTTTTACAAGGCATCAGGTTCTCAGAGTCCTGGACGTCTGCTGTTGACAATCCGTCGGCAGTTTGCGTCAGAACTGCGGGACGTGGACCTGACCTGGAAGGATCCACGGGAACAGGCGGCCGATCGCTTGGCTTGGAGGCAGTTTGTGGAATCCATATGCTCCGATATGGTATGATGATGATGATGATGAAAGGATAGTAGTTGTAGTAGGTAAGTGTTAAGATGATTTATTTCTTCATCTCCTGGAGGTAAATTATGACACTCGTTCCGTTGAAATCGTACCAAATTCTTCCCTTATGGTGCTAAACGAACCAAATAAGTTTTCCTCACTAATGAAGGCCTTTCACGAAACAGAATTGATGACAATATCGTCTATCAACCAGAAGTTTCTTAGCTTAGCGAACTTCTTGTCATACAAATTTCCCAAAATAATTCCTCGGAAAACATTATTAAGTTGTCATTTGTATAGGAAAATACAATATTTGATCATTATTTACTATTTTAATGATGAACTTATTTAATTTTTAAAATCTAAAATACTGGGTACAATGACAAGATTCTTATGACTAGTGACATAATATAGATAAATTACAATTTACAAATCAAAAACACGATTTAGACAATATATTCACATTAATTCGTCGCGTGAATTGGACTGTTATTGGACATCGCACCCTTATGATTATATACACATACTTTATATAATATATACTATACAGTATACATACTTATAATATTTTTAAAAAATGGTTCAGTATTTTTACATGTCACATAGTCACATTTTAATATCTCACCTAAATCCATTTTTTTTGTGAATTAACTAGGATTATTACAAAAAACATTGTCACAATGTTAAACGAGTCATGTGTTCATAATAGGAAATGAATTCAGACAGCAAAAATCCCTTTCTGCTCTTTAACACAATGCTTTTTCCATTCAATAAATGTTTTTTTAATGAGAAGAGAGCATTTTCGCATTTTCAGAAATGGTATAAGTCTTATCATTTTCAGTTTGTGCAAAACACCCCTTTGTCATAATTCCAAGATCCGTTTTCAATTGTTCATATTAAAACATAATGTGACGATTGTGGCGACAAATGAGCTGTATTTGACAAGCACCCCAAGGCTTTAAGGGTTGAAAATAAAGTGACATTTCGATTTACCGAGCATCAGGTGATCAAGAAGAGAGAAAATTGAAATTTTACGGGAACGAATTTCATTTGCTAATTTTCCTCTCACGTCCTTCAAATTTTAACCAACAGCTGTCATTGAATATTTTAATCTGGAGCCTAGAACATCCAGTTGCTGCCAAGGATATCTATGAGAGTGTATGGAATTAATATTCAGACATTCATTTTGTTACCAATGTTTTGAAAAAGCTTTGTGTTGAAGAAACTTTGTTTTTCCCCGTCTATTAACCTTCGTCTAGTTACCAATTTTATAAAAAGGATATTTTAAAACCTGAAAACATTCCTTCTAAAACCATAATCACACCGTTCCTTTAAAGACATATGCATGATTAAAATATTTTTTTTATAAATGTGCAGAGATAATTAAATAAAGAATAATTTTAAATGGTTTCTCGTCTTCTGGCTTTGCATTTTTAGAAATAATTTTAAGGTTTGAAGTTAACATTTTGAACGTTGAGCTAGTTGATGATGTAAAAAAATGAAGTTTCTTAAAATGGAAAATTCTATAGCAAGAACCGGGTTGTGGTCTAGTGGTAGATTCGGGGATTCCGGATTAGAATCTTTAGGTTCGAATCCCACTCCAGCACAACTTGTTTCCTGCTTTCTGACACAGTTATTTCCGACTATTTGAAAGCAGTCCCAAAATTGAAATATTTGAGTATATCATAAGAACTCAAATGTTTCTTTTATTATTAAAAAAATAATATATTATGTGAGAGAAAATTAATCAGACCCGCCCCAAAGAGGTTAATAACGAACGTACGTGTAGACGTGTAGAGCAACTATCATGTGTACACCATTGAGTTGAAACGACCTTTTAAGAGTACAGCTGTTGAGAGTTGGGATAAAAAAGAAAGAGTTTGGTAACAAAGGCAACAACATAATACGTAACAAAATGTTTTCAGAGTTCTTGTGCACTTTGTTTTGTAAGGATAAAATATAGTTTCTTTGTAAAATTAAGAAACTACTACATATATTATATATACATACATACATACGTTTTGAAAGTGGCTTACTTAACCAGTCAAAAAATACCAAAAATATGAAACTGTGGTCAAATAACATTGAGAAAAGTTAAGGTTTGAAAAAAAAATTACAAATGTTAGACACGAATAACCGTTACCATTCAAATAAATCATTGGGATGGCGTTCTACCTAATTATATATATTTTTTATACTCAAAATGAACATAAAAGGGAAATGACCCGAGAAAAAATTTATAACATTTATTGATGAGTATGCTAATTTCGGATAATTATGTAGATTCTTTGAATGAATCTTTGCCAGAAAAATACTTTTTTTAGAGTCAGCTTTCTCAAAGTTCAAACTTGGCCTTAATGTTTCATTTTGTAAAACTCTAGATTTCAATTTTATCCGCGCAGTAAGCGAAGTTAATTAATATCATATTCGTCATCTTACTGAGTGGAAATTTCTTTATTAACAAGTTTACGAGAAAGACGAAGAGACGCGTATATAAAATAATCTTTGTAGCGACCCATTTATATCTAATTATTCCATTAATCTTGCTTAATTATTCATAAAAAGGTGATTAATTAATTTAGCATAAATCATTTTATAGTCAGGAAAATATGCCGAGAACCTCTCAAAACAGCTGAAAGTGTATTACATTCGTATTATAATACTAACATTTTAAGTATATAAGTAGGTAACAGAAATACTTTAAATGTCATGTTTAATACTATTAAATAATTTGCTATGCGGAAGTTCTCACAATATCGAAAAAAGTATTAAACTAATAAACCAAGTACCTAAAATATGACAAATAAAACATAAACGGAATAGAATTATGTAGTATTTTACATATATAGGCTATTTTCTTCCGTTCCTTGTCATGTCTTAGTCCTAATATTGAGTCAATTGAGTCAATTGACTCAATCTCAACTCATTTGGGGGAAACAGAATGATTAAAATGTATTAGATAGTGGAAGATACGAGTAGATATATAATTTGGTTGTCTTTCTTTCACTGAAAAATACACATGGAACATAAAATTTTGACAGCTCTCTTTAAAATAGCTTATCTAGTGTTAACTAAACATGTCTATAGGTACGACCACTTTTTATTGATTTTCACTCTTTTAATTTTGATATTTGACATGTTATAAATTATTTCAATATAAAATTCAGATAATATAAGACTTATCATCTTTTAAAATATCACCGGATAGTGGCAAAAACTTTACCACTTTGCACTTTACCTTAACTCACACTTAATAGTGAACTGGCAACTGAATTGTTAGGTACACCAAGACTTGATTGTGTAGTATATCTTGATCATTTTATTACATGAGGGAGTCTTATGCTTGCTTCAGTGCCAGTCCGGGGTACCAGTTATGATTTATTATTAATATAAGTAGATGAAATACCTATTAATAAATAATTCACGTTGTCAGTAGCACTTTTTATAAACATGTTTTTAGGTTACAGTCCCTAAAATTAGGGTGCGTATTTTGAATCAATTTGGATGCTAGCTGTAGCCTTCTGACAAACAAAGGAGAAGTTTAATTACCAAACAACTTAGCAAAGAGCCCCCGGAAGAGCGCACAGGGCAGGAGATAATCACGTGTAGGTACCTACTACAGAGCTATACTACCTACTAAGGGTGGTAAATCACATCCCTCATATCGTGTGCGGAAACGCTAAGGGGATTTCTTTGATGTCTACGTGCGTGCAAAATCGCAGTTTCTAACTTGATTCAGAACTTGGAATATGATAGTACTATTATCATTCAACTTACTAAGAAGTTAGATTTGCAAATGAATGACTCTAATTTAGTTTAATTAGCAGTATGGATTACTCAGGCGTCTTCTTCATCTATCGCCAAGTTTGCTCCTTTGTGGAACATTTGGACATCACTAGATACATGGACCAGGAGACTCTTTCACCGGTCAGCGATCTTGTCTCTTACCATGTCCCTCACCTATCAGCTCTGCCGAGCATAACAGAAAAATCACTGATTGTCATAATTCAGGACACGATGATGACAACGAATATAAAATTAGTATAATAAATTAATACCTCCGCACCGAGTTTGGCCGAGTGAAGAAGATTGTCGATAATGAGAATGAAATACCTTCTTCTTCTTCTTCCAAAGGTAGACCTAAGGGTCTGTATTAGTCACATTTGGTGCTGCCTCTTGGGATGTCGACTCCCAGCTGTCCCTCCATATTTTTGCAGGTCGTACAGGAAGTCGGCAGCCAGGTGGGCAGAAATGCATCACGGATTTGGCAATTCTATTGTCGTCCATTCTCTCAACGTGTGCATGCCATTTTCTTCTTCTTTCTCTACTTCACCTGACAACATCCTGGACTTCGCAAGTTGCTCGACTGCGATTTTTTAACCCTATCCCTTAGAGCCTTAGACCTTTTCCGGTATTTTTGTTTCCTTCAGAAGAACGTACAAAAAATAAAAAATATATTTGACATATAATATGTAAGTAAAGTCTCACAAAATACAGAATTAAACTCTCATTCAATTATTATAATCTTACCGGGAATCGAACCAGATAATTCTAAATATGACAAACACGTCATATTCAGAATTATTAGCCACCACACAGAACACTGTGTGGTGTGTGGTGGCTTGGCTTATCAGTTGCTTCAAATTGAAAAGGTAAGTTCATTTACATAAAATGCTAAGATAAATTTTGATTACAAACTTTGTGTAAAATCAGGGTAGTTAAATAAGCCTACGATGGAAATAGAAAAAACGATGTTAACATAATATTATGTTGATTATGTATTATGTAAATTAAAATTAATCATCATATTCTGCAAAAAAAGGTTGTTTTGCTTTTTTCACAATTTATATCATTGCTTGAAGTTTCGAGGTCAAAAAGCGTCAAAGGCAATTAGAGATATTTTAAATTAACTAACACATTTAAACATTTTCTTTGAAGAAATGAAGGAAATTTGTAACAAAAAGTTATTTTCGTTTTCAAGAAGAATAATTAGGATATTTTATATTTCAACAAAGTAATTAAAAGACAAGGCCAATGAGCAACGAAATTGTACATTTTAACGGGTAAGAAAATTACCCCTAAAATAAAAAGGGAGAAACTGATATTATTATTGCTGCATAAATGTTTTTCTAGAAGATTATTTGCTTTTTTCAGACGTGAAAAAAATTCCGCAACATTAATCTTATTAAGTTTTATTAAATAAGTAAATACGTCATTGTTCTAAAAATATTATGTACGAAATGCGTTGAATTATATAAAATGCATAGAAACACTGATTTAGAGAAAACCTAAACATCATAGGATTGATGATGATATTTTAATATAGGATTTGGGATAGGGTTTATTTTATTTTATTTTATTTGGGACACACAGATTGTAAGAAGGAATAATTACAATACTTTTGTTTTAAACAAATACCAAAATTTATTTATACCAAAAATACGACTATTTTTTCACTGGAAAAATAGTGGACCTGCTCACACTGGTTTAAGTTATATTACCGAGAATTTTTTTGTATCTATGGATGAGATTTTGTCAAGTACCTACGTTTAATCTAAGCATAACCCACCATGAACACTAAATTGCAACAACATATTAAGATTTTAGGAAATCGCAAAAACGTTATTTTTATTTCGGTACTGTTTCTTAAAAAATGAATTTACTTTAAATTAATATAAGGAAAGGAAAGACATAAAAACACGATTCTTATACAGAATGACGGAGTCGGTGTGAGGTGTAGCGTGTATACTCAGTTCATTTTTGTATTATATTTAAGCGTAAGACTGATCATCTTGCCTTCATGTAATAAAATTATCAAGATACACTGCACTTGGTGTACCAATGCAGTGCCCTATGCACCATTGGGTGCGGATAAGGGAAGTAGTAGTAGTATATTATTTATGGAGCGGTAAAATCTAATGTTTTTTTAAACCTGTGAACAGTTAGCAAAAAGAAGTACCGCTTGAAAAAATAAAGATCCGTTTTTAAGGAAATTTAACAGTTTCTTGGAGAAAACTTTAAGATGTTTTTCAAAGGAAGAAGTTCCCACTAAAAATAACATCTACTCTATTTCATGAAGCCTGTTTTCATCATGGGGTTATTTCATTCACTTTTCACCTTTAAAAACTTATTCACTAGAGAATGTATTGGTTCGTTGGTTGGTTCACTAATGACTACGTTACAAGTGATCCGCACCACAATAAATAAGCAGGCCAAACAAACCAAAGAATAGAAAAACCTAGATTAAAGGGGATAAGGTTTTTTGAGAAACATGAGTCATTTCGTCACTTTTTACAAAGTGATCTCTTGTGTCTTTTTGTCTTGTTAGAGGAATTTATCCTCCGAGGTCTTCTCTTCAATTTTCCTCGTACTTCCTTTCAACTGTAGTCGATATATTGAAATAAATGGTTTGGAATTCATTATTCATAATGGTCTTCTGCCAAAACACGAGAGGGATGCGCTTTTTTTGTTCGGTTTTTCACAGAAATTGGTCGACTGAACATTTTTAAGGGTATTAATAACACAAAATGTTGCGAATATCATAATTGCCGGGAAAATTGCTTCTAACGAATATAATAGATTCATAAAAGGGTGATCATAACCTCTGATACACAAACACATATAGGTAGCTTATAAAAAATATACGAGTATAAGCTTGAAAAAAAAAAAGGGGATTTTTCCGAAAACCTTACATTTTAACGTAATAAATATTAATGACTTGCTATTAAACATTTCTTTAAAAGTTAAATTTTTGAGACACTTAATTAAAAAACGGGGCTGAAACAGGTTATAAAGTTGATTTGTGTCAAATAAATTTTACTACAACTATTATTTTAGATAGACATATTTTTAACAATAGTTTAATTATTATTTGTAAAAAAAATACTATGTATGGAAGCAAAGCATGGTGTTGGAAAAATATGGATGAAAGTAAATTGAATGCAGTTGAAATGCGATCTCTCAGGTGAATGTGTGGTAAAACTATGTATGATAGGTGCACTAATGTTGAAATTAGAGCAGAATGCAAGGCTGAGATAAGCATTATCGACAAAATTAAGAAAGGTCTTTTACGTTGGTTCGGTCATGTAGAGCGAATGGATGATGAAAGAACGGCTAAAAAAATATATGATGCGACTGTGCCTGGATGTAGAAGTCGAGGAAGACCGAGAAAGACATGGCATGATCAAGTAAAACAAGCGCTTGAAAGTGGGCATGTAAGAAGTCGGAATAATCGACGTGCGTGCATGCGAAGATGTATGAATGTGGAGGAAGCAAGATAAGTATGCCAGGACAGAGTGGTGTGGCGTTCTATCCTCTCTGCCTACCCCTTCGGAGAAATGGCGTGATGGTTAGTTAGTAGTTAGTTAGTTAATAAAAAAAAAGTAAAAAAAAATGGAAAATGGATTTTTACTGGAAAGATGTTGTGTAAACTAATTTGTTATTGATATCTTCTCTACTAGGTGGCGTGTTTTGCACCGGTCTTGGAGACGATATTTTCACCTCTACGACTACTACAAGATATTTACAATATTATAATTATTCAAAAGATATATAATTATGGCATATTTGCCGGAATTTACAAGAATTTAATATTTTACTAGAATTATTTTTTTCGATTTGAATTTCTGATTTATAATTTTTTATTTGAATAAATTAATGTTACTTTATAATTTATACCTACTACCTACTATTACAATAGCAATATGTTATTAAAATGTGAATTAACTGAATCATTTCATCATTTATCTAAAAAATATTCAAAATTAAATTAAATTAAGTATTTTACATTTAGAAATAAAAACATTGATAATTTATTCCATAAAAACGTTAAAATACTGATAATAAATTGAATTGGAAGCATATAAAATATTCATGAAAACTCCAACTGACTAAAATAATTTTGACTATTTTCTGATCAGAATAAATTCTATATTTAGAAAACAAAACAGCTCGTAAAGTAATCAAAGCCACTTTAAATTCACGGCATATCAAGTGCTGTGATAGAGGAGCATTGATTTGATTATTCTCCTCACGAGTTGAATGTTTGGAAAAGCACCATCCGTCAACCGGAGCTTTCAACAATCCCGTGTTCCTCGGATTCCGTCGAAGGTTCCCGGGATTCCCTGGAAGGTTCCCGGGATTTCCTGGAAGGTTCCCGGGATTTCCTGGAAGGTTCCCGGGATTCTGTGGAAGGTTACCGGAATTTACTTAATGATAAAGAACGGGAAACCATAATACTACACACTCCCAAACATAGTAATTTTCGATGGACTGGCAATATGTAGGTTACCATGACGCATGCTTATTTAAACTTTTGTTTAATTTTATAAAATGAATTGCTATGAACAGAAGACTCGTGATAGTATGAGATGGAATGTTATCATCAAGATGAATGAACTCTTTATGATCTATTTGTGCCATCTGAAGTATGTTAGGTATTCATAAATTTTGGATAATTTTTTGTATTTCAACATACTGAATTTCAAGCCGGTCGGACTCATGTGTATTTAAAAATCAGTTATAGATTATCTACAAATTAATAACCATGGCCTAGAGCAGTTTTGATTTTCATATTTACGAAAAAGGATTGTAAAACAGAACATCGTATCCAACATTTAAAAAAAGTGTAGATCGGGTTAAGTTGAGGTATGAAATATAAGTTGACATTTTATTGATTTATTAACCTACGTCCAGGAGACACTTTTTTACAAAATAAATATTATACATACCTATTACTAAACCAAAATGCATAGAAACGAAATAATTTAAATAAAAAGAAGGTAAAACTTTCCTTTAAATAAAACTGAAACTGAATTCATTTATTTAACGAAGAGTTCCTAGAAGAGTGTATAATTAAGTCATAAAGGGTTTATTTGTTATAAATTGCTTTTATAATAACATTATTAATTTCGGCCAACTTGGTTTTCACACCCTTCCACTGTATGCAAAAAATGAAAAAGATGTACAAAAATTTCGCATCTTCGTAAAAAATTGGATCTACGATTTGGGTCCCGAGAGGTGCCTTGAAATGGTTACCCCACCTAAATAGCATATAATATATATATATACTATATATACTATATATATATATAGTTCGCAGTGTTCTTAATTGTAGGTACCAAATGCATTATTTTATTGTTCTTCTTTAAATCTATCATACTTGTAAATGTAAATGTTAGTTGTAAATGAATACCTCAACACGGGCTTTGCCCAGCGAGGTATTTCTAAAGAAAAAAAAAAGTTGCATATGAAATAAATAAATAAAATAAAATAAATAAAACAGTTTGGATACAATGCATGCGTGTCATTTTATTATGTGGTCGCAGAAATCTTTTTGTATATAAACAACAAGAATCATGCAGGGGGTTTCACAAATTTGTATGCAAAAGAAGGTGCCCGCGGCTGCCTCACGTTTGCGGGACCAAAATAGAGGCTGTCAGAGAATACGTAAACTGAAGGACAAATCCCACGAAGGACACGTCTTCTGAAGGACAAATCCCGCCAAGAACCGTAAATTCCCGCCTTTTTATACCGAATCACGTGCCAGACATTGTCTAATTTACTCTCACTGCCTTGTTGCGGACTTGTTCGACATTCAATTACGCGGGCCTGGAGAGAGCCTGAAAATTCTAGAATATTCGAGAACCTTCTATAGTCTACAATATTCTACTGTCCTGGATGGATTTGCATCTTTAGGGGCCGAGAGATAAAACGAGGAGATAAGTGTGACGTTTATATAAAATTAAGGCGGCTTTTGGAATACAAAAAATAAGATTATCTTTAAAAGATTTCCCTTTTAACGAAATGTAACTGAGAATGTTTTTATTTAAAAATGATTTTCTATATCAGCGTGGATATTACATATCTTAAGAGGTATTTTTAAAACACCGTTTTTCAGTGTATATTAGGGTGTGTTGTTTTTTTTAAATTTTCGAATACAGAAACGGTATAGGTCTCAAAAGTTGCGTTTAACTCTAAAAATAAGAACGCACTTTTTTTTATTAAAAAAAAATTGTCTTTAGTTCGCTAAAATGCCCCAAAGTTTTGAAAAATTCAAAAAAATACTATTATAATATTTTCTAAATAACTTTTTACTGCTAGTTATGTATTTTTTCATTCTTTTTTTTGTATATTATCCATTGATAGATTTTGCATAGTTTAAACTTCCATTTAAAAAAAAAGTTAAATTCTTTAATTTTTGTGCCAAACAGACTAATTTTCATTTTTAATACGTTTATCTTACGAACAGTACATAAAAAATCTTTGGTTATTTAATTTTCTGTGTTTTTTGTGAACTTTTTTAAACAGTCCGAAGAAATAAAAATGAATAAAAACAGAATGGTTTTTCTCCTAAAAAATTTTTTTCTCTGACCGATAATTTAATAATTTTTCAGAAATTAAAATCCATTTTAGCGAGCCAAAGATGATTTTTTTTTTTTTTTTTTTTTTATCAATTCTGTATACCTAATACAACTTTTGAGACCTATCTCACCAAAATAAAAAATTGTTTATTTTTTTACTATGGAGCGTGACACACCCTAGTGTATATATACTCATATGAGATACACAGCGTGGGTGTGATCTGTGAGCCCTAAGTTTTAGCTTGGATGTTTTATGCGTACCTTTAATAAATGAATACGAAAAATAAATAAATTTATTAAATTGATATGACACTTGTTCATTGTTAAAAATTGGTAAATAAGCATTCAGAAAATACTTTTTTTTTAAATTTTATTTTTCCGCAGAATCTGATAGTTTGAAACAATGCCAGTTATTTTGAGGCTTAACTGTCAACTGCAAAGAGTTTATCTCACGTTCATTGTTCAAAAATGTTCATTCATTCATCTATCTCGTTTTTCGATACATAAAATACAATGGAGGTATTGTTCCCAAAGTATTGTAAAAAGATACTCCTCCGAAACAAATCGTTAGCAGAAATATACACCAATGATCGCAACAGTCTTAATACTGCGAAAATATATCACAATTAATTTTTTAAACAATATTTTTATAAAGCTACGCAAAAAAAATAAAAACCTTTTATATTTTTAAAAGTGATATAAAATACAAAATGTCTATCTATTTTCTTTAAAATGTTGTGGAAATTTATGAAAAGGAGGCTTTAGTAAATATTATTTTGTTTTTGGTGATGATTACATAAAAATCTCCCAAACATCAACCATTTCCATTATTTATGCATAATGGTGTAAATAAATTTAGTATTACATACCTACATCTAAGAATATCTGTTATTTATACTGAAAATGGGCACTATGAAAGCAGAAAGCAAAATTCTATGTAATGGCAGGCACAAAAATATTACCATATTATTTCATTGTTAGAAAACGGATAAAAACGCTTTGATTAAACGATGAACCATAACGAGGGAGAAGGTTGTTAATTAGGCATTTACCCTGTCAGTTACATAACGGACAAGATGGAGGCGATCAAAGTCAGACAATCAACAGACGATTGATAATTATATTCATTGTGTTCTCATGGACCTTTGGACGGTGTGTGACAACTGACAACCCCTGTCACAAAATGGCTTCCAGATATGTATGATTCCTTTCATCCTAGGGTTGGACATTCGAACTAGATTTAAATTTTCCCAGATTCAATCATATCTGTTTTAGTAGAAATTACACTTTATTGTGAATGTCCTTGTGCCATGTATCAACCCACAACTTGTTCAAACATCGTAGGCGATACCGCATTCCTCATAATAATTAAAATTTGTGTGATGGGACACAAAAAACCCGTTTACTTTATAATAATTTGTTCTATAATACAAGTTTTGGGATAATTGGATAGCAGCTTTAGACACCAAACATTTGGCTATGAATTAGATTCAGGATGGGATTAAAATAGTTATTTGCATATTCACAGGTTAACTTGGACAGTCACAAAATCTAAATCGTAAAAATTATTCCCCTACCAATTCCGCATAAAAATGTTTCTGGCTAAATAAATCCCAAAATTGCTTTGTTGCATTGAGTGACTAGTAACTAACAAGCGTTATGTAAACCCTTCTGATCAAGATTAGGCTTTTCAGTTAGCTTTCTTTACGCGCAAATCCAAATTTCATTGTTCTGGATCAAATTTCTGGATTCAGACATTTTTATGAGCTAAATATAAACAAAAATAAATAAAGGTGTAACAATATTCTTTGCCTGTTTACGTGTTACATTAGGTATTATTATACTTGCAGATAGGAATAATTCGGCAGGCATGGAAAATTTGACATGAATTTCAGTAATAAACTATAATATGAGCACAAGCTTATGCATTTTATACGATTTTCCGATTTAAGGAAAATTTCATTGTTTTTGTCATTCAAAATTCTACCTGTAACATAATGTACATACATATGCAGGGCCTTTTTAAGCCTTTTTTAATGAAGCGAAAAAATCCTAGTCGTCACCATATTAAAATAGTTTAATATCCACGAAAATAAAATCTTTTCGTCCGTACAATAAAAGTAGGATACATACAATGCTGACAATTTATTGGCAGTTTACATCGAAACTACGGGACGTACCCCTGATTTAAATGAACACACGGGAACTGACAGCCGATCTCTTAGCTTGAAGGCAGTTTGAATGAATGATGAAGATGAGTTGATTCTTATATTCATGGATTCTATAAAAGGCAAATAAAAGTATGCACTATTCTGTAAGGAAAGTTTTGTATAAATTCAAACCTAACTCTAGTTGAGTATCCGTAACCCGCATAGTAAACTCTAAAGTTGGACTGCGGGGTGTGGACTGCTTTGTCATCTGACATTCTCGGACGACACATCGGATCTGTCCTTTGAGAACGTCCTATATCTATACAATACTGTCCGTACTATGATCTATACACGACTATGTTAGATATATAAATATGTGGGTTCACGGAGATGGAGGATTTAGATGTCCCGGATGGATAAACGCCACGTGACATTTTATTGAATAAGCCACGGAAGTCTTTTTGTCGGTTCCAAGGTCCTGAATATATTACGCGGAGACAAAGGAATGGGAAAATTGTATTATTAGAAAAAGGTGACTGTAAACAAATTACACGTATAGCTTTAATAGAAATAAAATTTATGGACATTTACTCGTGTTTACTAATAATTTCATACACTAACAATAATTACGCTAGTCGTATTGTAACCTATGTCGTATTGTAACCTCAAGACAGGATCTGGACCTTTTCGGTGTAAGTCTATCGATTTAAATATTCTCTGAATTAGACTACATCTTGTCCATAGTTTTATTTAGGTAGATATATTAAGCAACCTTCGGCCGTCTGTTTATGGTAAAAAACACTTGAATTAGCATTTTTCTTCAAGTTTATCTTGTATTTTGACACGATAATGAAAACTGTTTTATGTAGTAAAATAATCAAGATACACGGCACTTGGTGTACCAATGAAGTGCCCTATGTACAATTAGGTGCGGATAAGGGAAAGTAGTAGAAGTAGTATTTTTCTACTTCGCGGTTCGTATATTTATACATGTTAAACAATTACAAAAATACGTTAAATTACTTTCAACATTTTGTTGCGAAAGAAATGGATTAAAAGATACTAAAAAATATATTTTTTTTGTTGATTTGGTCCGCCTCGTGGTTTAGTGGTTAACACGTTCGGCTACGCATTTCGTATAGGTAACATAAGATCATATACCTATATACTGCACTTGATGTACAAATGCAGTGCCCTTTGCATCAAAAGGTGCAGATAAGGGAAAGTGAAAAAGTAGAGATTCTAAATTGAATATTTAATTTTAAATTGTAAATTTTACTGTTACTTTTATGTTGTGTACTGTATCTTGAATGAAGACTCTAGTGTGGATGGAGATAATGGGGATGGTGATAGTGAATACAGATTTGAATGTAGATCAGGATGCCACAAATGAAACAGTCAACATCGACAACCACTGCTGCTGGAACTCAGTTTGGTTGCTTCAGTTCTCTTGTTTCACAACATGCTGAACATTTTACTAGTATATAAAGCAGTAAATAGTACATCATCAACATTAGAATTTAATCAGTCGTGGGCACTGGACAGCGCACACAAAATGGGATTTTTATTTTTTTTGTTCGGAAAAGTAAGGTTATATAGTATATATATTTAAAACCGTTTTAGATAAAAAAAAACTTTAAAACAAGTCTAATTCTCACTGTGCCAAACTTTACTACAATATGGTATAATTACATGGGGTGGGGCTAGCCAGTATAATTTACACTAAATTGAGGTAGCTCAAAAGTATATTCTTAAGGCACTTTTTGGGGTCCCGATCAGAACGCATACATACAGTGGAGGTGTTTGAGCGAGTGAGTGTCTTGAACGCCAGGCAACTGTACGGCAAGGCACTACTCGTTCACACACATAAATATGGTGGGACAAGGAATGACACGAAATATGAAACAAGAACCAAAAGTAAACAATTATTGGAACTACCTAAAATGACAACTCTTTTTTGGACAAAAAAGCCACGTCTTCCTATCTCCAAAAATATATAACACCCTTCCACTGTATGCAAAAAATGAAACAGATGTAAAAAAAAAATCGCATCTTCGTAAAAAATTGGATCTACGATTTGAGTCCCGAGATTTGAGTCCTTGAAATGGTAACCCCACCTAAATAGGATATATATCTATATAGTTCGCTGTGTTAATAATTCTAGGTACCTAATGCATTATTTGATTGTTCTTTAAATGTATCATACTTGTAAATGTAAATGTTAGTTGTAAATGAATACCTCAACACGGGCTTTGCTCAGCGAGGTATTTTATGAAGAAAAAAAAAGTAATACAATATGAAATAAATAAATAAAATAATAAAAAACTAAATAATTCCCTAGATTTTGGTACTAATTATTTTTATTTTGCTAAATTGAAAAAAAATTCAATTGGAAAGAAAAGCAAAAAGTTAGGCCTTTCCAATATTTTTTTCCCTAATTGAATTCATAACTTTTTTCAATAATTGGTCGTTTTTCCTTAGATAATAGTAAGAAGTATATATGTGATAATTTTTTCGAAGCTTAGTGGCTGTTAACGAATCCGGAATGACATTTTGAAAACACCTAAATTTCCCACGCTGGCTTACGGCGGAGCCTTAAGAATCTAAATAATTTTGATTTTGGTATTCACCCGAAAATGCGGTTAGGCTGAAGGCATTTGAGTAGGTAAGCAATTTGGATTTTCAGGAAGTGGCTCAACGCTTAACATTATGAAATATGTTGAAAAGGTGCCATGAATATTTGAAAACGTATCAAATTACTACCTGCAAAAGGTGATATAAATTATGTATACAGATTATATATCTAGTACGCACTTACCTACCTGAGATACGAATATGTATTTCCGTAGGGTTCAGTTAGTTAAATATTACACGCAGAACTTTTACTTAAATTATGTCTTAATTAGTTTTCATGAGAAATTGATAAAACACCGACTTGTTTACTACTGATGTGTTTTTTGCTGAGCTGATTTTAAGGTGCTTTTTAGAATTCTGACTTTAACCAGCACACTCTAACCTAAGTATGGTTACCAATGTATTTAGAATACTGATACTGACCAGCACACTGTAACCAAAGTATGGTTACCAATGTATTTAGAATACTGACAGCAGCACACTCTTACCAAAATATAGTTACTATCGAAGTTACTATATAACAACTTACTATCGAAGAGTATAAAATCTAAACTCAGATGCTAAATAAAAATTAAAACCATAAGTAGAAAAAATATTTTACCTTTCTTTATAAATTAACTTTAAAAAATCAAACGAGATAATATTGTTGAAAATATGAAAGGATTTACTTATACAAAGTATTATTAGAAAATAATATGAAAATTTTTGAATCCGTTGAGTTTTGATTATAAATATAAACCTTTCATAAAACGCATTACCAGGTAAAAGTACGCAGTATGGAAACATATAGTTTCAAAATATGATTCGTGTTCTCCGAAAGATAAGGGGTAAAAATAGCCCCCTAACACCGATGTATGTTTGCATTAACGTTACGTTTATGAGACAAGAAGTGTATCAAATTAACTCCTTTGCATGATAAAAATACAGGATTTTAGATAGTAGATATGTGACCCCAAGCCTGCGTCGCGGGAAGTTCTTATCCAAATTCAGTAATAGAGTTCGGATTCCAATATTCAAGGATTTCCCGAGACCTTTCGTAGGCCCCAGATATGGGCAAAATTTACTACCCGATCCCGCCATAAGGGGCAAGAGAGGACCTTTTTTGAGGATATTCTAAATTTTGGAACAAAAGCAGCAATCAAAAAGACAAAAAGATAGCAAGGTTCTACATACATGCAAATATATTTCTAAATTTACAACGCAAAACAAGAAATTTACAAATATATATTTTGTTACATGCCTATACATACAAACCAAAGTGTTGGCCGGCGACAGGATCTCCTTAGTCTTGTGAGTCTCCACTTTCGTCTGCCATAACTAAAATGAAAAAAATAAGAAAACACATTATTTATTCTTTTAAAGTTTCCATGTTTGCTATTTTATAAGCGGGTAACACGGTGATATTTAAAAAATATTTATATCAAGTGGTTTCGTGCAAATATTAGATTTAAGCATTAAAACCAGACAAAGCCGGGTATGTAGTTTTAGGAATTAGAAAAAATTCCAAACGAATATTATAAAATTCTAATTCACATTTTTGAATAAATTTTTAATAGTTTTTTTTAACAACACTTTTCCCAAGGTAAAATTATATTTACACGTCGAAAAAAACATTATGGGAATTTTATTTACAAATAGGTTTATTAAAAATGTAATATTTTAGATATCTTAAATAATAATAGTTGCTATTAAAAAGTAAAAAATAAAAAATTTGTTTTTTCTTTTCTTGATTCATAAATATATTTTTAAAAAATATATATAAATTATATATATATTAAATAAGTATATATTTAATATTTTTTCAATATTTTTTCAAAATTTTTTCGTATATATTTTTAAGAAAGTTGTGTTCTCGCAATGGACCCGAATATTTTAGATTACTCCCTTTAATTATTCGGAATCAAATGTACCTATTACTTACATAATAAGCAAGGAAATAAGATGTAATGCGAGCGGGATTCGATCCTAATCCGCTGTTCATGAGTGAATGCTCTCATCGGTTCTAGTAAAAAAACCTATCAGGTTCTAGTAAAAGCTGTCACAAGTAACATGTCATGTACTTATGCCGTAACACCTCATATGTCTATTGAACCTACTTGGTTTTTACATTCTTAGTATTAATATCAAGAATCCCTGCGCATTCGGTGTTCTGGAAAGTTAATACTTAATAGTTAATAAAAAAATATATACAGGATCATTTAAAAACTCTTTTTTTCTTATCAAATATTTGGATGAAATTCTTTGAAAAACTCTGAAATTTCATTTATTGAATTGGTAAATAAATCAATAATCAAAATCATCTTGGTCTAAACGGAAGTTAATCAGTGATAGTCCAGTGATAGTGTATCACGATGTTATATTTTATGTGAAAAATCACACTCAAATAGGAACGTATTAATTTGTGTTGATCCTTTCTCGTCAGTTGGGAATCGAACTCGTGACGTAGGCTAACCTTGCGGTCTAACGCGATAACTACTACCCCAAAAGGCGGTCAATGCAATTCCCTGTGCACCATTATGTGCGGATAAGGGAAGAAGAGAAGTTTAGTTTAATTACAAGTAATCAATTTAACTTTTATCTATGTAAACCCATGAACTACTGAGAAATAAATAAAACAGAAAATAAAAGTACATCCATTAAAGCCTTCGAAGAAGATCGTACTTCAATGGTTAAAGCATATATTTTAGTAATTTTTATTTATGTCTACATATATATATATAAATTTATTTCTAAACCAGAATGGATTTCGCTAAATCGGATTGTCTCAAAACGTGTTTTTATTTTTGGCCTGGATAACATTATATGAGGAAAATATATATTACATCAAAGGCTTACTCAGCAGAAGTATAAATAATGTTTCAGGTATGTTACTTTATGAAATAAGCACGCGCGCACGTGGAAAGTATATCTCCGAATTACACCCAACAAAATATCTGCTACATATTCCAATAAATGTTCCCACAGCCAAATTGAATCAAAATCAAGTGGCTGGTTTTTCTACGATTTATTGGAAAATGTAACACTGAATTTGTGGGTAAACGCAATGTTTTAAAACAATTTAAGTTTCAACACAATATTATTAAAAATATCTTGTAATATTATAAAAAAAAGAACGTGAGTTAAATATTGAATTGTTGAATAATAAAAATTCATTTTCATTATTATACCATATCTGCTCCCTATGTGGAGCATATAAAATCCACAAAACTGCCTCTAGGCCAAGCGATCGGCCGCCAGCTCCCGTGCATCCTCTCAAGTCAAGTCCACGTCCCGCAGCTCCGACGCAAACTGCCGACGAATTTTCAACAGTGGACGACCAGGACGCCGAGAACCTGATGCCTTGTAAAATAGGCAAGCATGGTTAAGGCTCTCGGGAGGCATACGTAGTATATGGCCCAGCAGCCGAAACGCCTTCGCCGGATGACAGTAGATGCAAGGGGTTGCTGTGTCCGTTGTCTCACCTCTGTGCTCCTTACAAAGTCAAACCACCGCACACCTAAAATTCTTCTAAGACACCTATTTTCAAAACTCAGAAGTCTGCTGTCTTGGGCCCTGGTTAGGTGCCATGATTCACAGCCATAGAGGAGAATAATAAAAAACAAAACTTAAAAAATGAAAAACCAAAAATTGGTATTTTAACACATGCGTGTGTTAAATTCTAAAATATCTATAATATTTAAAAAGGGTGTGTATCGAGTCTCGATTCTTGTGTAAAAATGTAGGTTTTATTTTGTTTCTGTTCACACAACATAAATTTATATTCTGAACAAAAAGGACACAAGAGATAAGCCAGTTAGACACTAAACATAGGAATATCCCTATTTTCAGGCGATATATTTTACGCAGTATATTACTAACAAACACCTTTCGTCCTTCTGATTCGATCGGGCCAAGAACAAATTTCGGTCCATTCGAGCCGGATCTATCTTTATATTATATGTATCGTAACAAGTAGCCCTTCTATTATTTTAAAATGATATTTCTAGTTCATTTCACAGCATCTCTATAGAACGGCCGAAAATTGTACCTAACATAATAATTAGTATTGAAACCCCTACCTACATAATATTAATTTGGCACAATGTGTTTTCAACGACACGACATGATAATATGTTTCCAACAATGTGAGTTGTTATTAATACTAGCAATATAATTATAATACCTAGTGTGAATATAGTTATAGTTTATATAGAATATAGTTTATGTGGCAAAAATATTGTGTGTTACTAGGTACGCATTTACACCAAAAATATTAATAATACCAATATTGTTAATATCTAGGTATATTTTTACTGTGAAAATATGATTAATTTGGTTAAAATTATTGATTTTGTTTTTTTTTTAAATAAGGCAATAAATACTACCCATTTAACTTTTCTTCACGCCATTTCCCTGAAAGGGTTGACAGAGAGGGTAGAACGCCTTACTACTCTGTCTACTACATTTTCTCATGAACGCACGCCAAATTATTTTGATTTTTCACATGACTGATGATTTTGATGATTTTTTATTTATGCCATGTCTTCCTTGGCCTTCCACGACATCTACATCCAGACACTTTCGCATAATAGGTTATTTTAGCTGTTCTCTCATAATTCATTCACGCTAAATGACCGAACCATCGTAAAAGACCTTTCTTAATTTTGTCGATAATGCTTTGAACCATTAAAGTATTATTGTCTTAAATACATAATTTGCCTCTAATATAATAATTACGCCTATAAATCCTTGTAACATCTTGCATTGTATCGGACATTTTCCAACATAGTTGTTAATATTACGTGTATTGAACAAGATCTAAACAATTGGTTGTATTTAACAATTCGGTTTAAGTACTAATTTGGAGAAATCTCACGATTATTAGTAACGGTCTGGTAACTTCAGCTATTGAAACCCTCGATATAATATGCCATGAGTACATTATTTGGTATTTCACAACTTGAGGATATTCTACGATACAACACACCTTTGTTACTACTATCAAACGAGGGGTAGAAAAGCAAAGGCAGTCTAATTTAACCGAAATGGAGAAAATCGAGAAAAAGTAATGAATTATTATTAAAATGCATTAAAAAACGTCTATTTCTTCTATAAATCTACCTTGAAAATAAATATTATTTTCTACATGTTTTGTGAAAGAGACTAAAAATGGAACTGATTTTTAAGATACTTAAGTTTTAAAAAGTTTTACTTAGATGTATGAATGTAGAGGAAGCGAAGGAAGTGTGTCATGACAGAGTGATATGGAGTTCTATCCTCTCTGCCTACCCTAAATGGCGTGATGGTAAGTAAGTTAAATTTTAAATTCATAAATGACTATATGCTTCTTAAATTACGGAAAACACAAAAATATATCCCGTGACATGAAAAAAACACTAAAAATATATTCCGTGACATGAAAAAACACTAAAAATATATCCCGTGACATGAAAAAACACTAAAAATATATTCCGTGACTTGAAAAAACACACCAAAAATATATCCCGTGACATGAAAAAACACTAAAAATATATTCCGTGACATGAAAAAACACAAAAAATATATATCCCGTGACATGAAAAAACACTAAAAATATATCCCGTGACATGAAAAAACACTAAAAATATATTCCGTGACATGAAAAAAAGACGTCTGATTTTGCTGCTTACAAAAATATGAAAACATATTTACTATAAAATCTGTGGTGTCTAGAAAAAGGGGCATGAGTCAGTCAGGCATAATTTTTACTGTTTCTGTTTTACTAATTCACTGCTTGTGTCTCTAAAGATTTTTTAAAATGATTTTAGGTTAAATAACTTATTTGACTCATCTTTAAGAAGAGTCATAAAAAAAAAAATTCAAAAAAACTTTACAGGCACTAGCAGAGAATCAATAAACGGTCGTATTGTAAAAATTATGCCTGACTGACTCATGCCCCTTTTCCTAGACACCACAGAAATTATACCATTAAATGTTACATTTTGTAACTCAAATATTTGTTTGTCATTTGTTGTAGAATTATTTCTACTAGAACATGATGTTTCGTCGTTTTTCGAGGATGCCTTTGCATCTAAACCCCTCAAATACCATTGTTTCTAGGGGTGTATTTTCATACATTATAAAATTAATATTTCTATAACAATTATAAAATCAATGTAATGTTATAACAGTTCAAATAAAGAAATTAACTACAATAATTTCTTAAACAACTTCAAGCATATTTTTGTAATATGGGTTAATTTTTAATTTTTAATTTATTTATACATTCAAAATTTTTTTTTTACTTTAGTCCTTATAAAACTTACATAAACTTTGTCATAAAGTTTGGTTATGTTAATTATTGAAGAGATTTACTTTTACTCAAGAAGCCGTCCAAAAAAGATTTGTAATATAAATAAGAATGTCTAAATGTTTTTTAGGGATAATTAAGTCACATTATTTATATTTAGCGAGTTTCGTTATTGTGTGTGAGTAAGTGTATCAGGAATGTATTTTTCCTCTTCTTCTTTGTTAAAAAAGTTTATTAAATCATATAAATAATCAATTAAAAATAATGATTTTGTTAATTTTCATTAAAAATGCAACATTTTACGCAATATCAAATTATGGTCATCATATTAAAAATTCAGCAGTATCTTAAAAATCAGGAAGTTTGTTTTAAATTCTAGATGACGAATGGTTATAATCCTGTTGTCATTCTGGAGTAAAGAAGTATAATGTGTTTAGGGTTTTTTATGACGTATTATAAAAAAGTTGGATCCCGCGAAACACGATTTATGCGTGTCTTTCCGAGACAATTCGTTTTTTTTCGGCATACTTAATGTTTATCTTTTGCGCTGTTTGCCCAAAAACTATGAAATGAAATATGGTTTCGGTATAGCATCAATCACGAGAAATGTCTCGCAAATTCGTGGCAGTTTTTATGTGATAATTTTTAATAAGAGTTTAGTAAACTCAGCGACAGAACATGACGATCATCTTTATGACGGGAGCGAAAAAGTGACGGGTTAAACTTGTATTTTTATTAAATTTATCCAGCATTAAAGACGGTATTAAATGAAAGTACCATGAGAGTGGAAGAAGCGAGTTATCTGACGCCTGAGTTGAAGGGAAATTGTTATATTGTTCAGCCATATTGAAAAATATTGCTAACGATTATTAATGACATCGATAAAACGCTATCGTTTTGTTCACAAACATAATAGGATTCTTAGTAAATGGATTTATGATTTTATTTTATTAGCACTTTAATTTTAAAGTTATTTTCTCTGACTCGTGGTGTAGCGGACAGAATTTTCTGGTTTGATTCCCGACGCGACGGGGGTCAATACAACGTACATATTTGAATGCGGTTTTTTACATAATGTGGTTTGTATATCATATTGTATATGATACTTGGACTGGTACTGAAGCGTATCTTGGCTTCATAAAACAAATGATCCATTGCACTTGGTAAATCAATGCAGTGCCCTATGCACTATTGGGTGCGGATAAGGGAAAGTAATAGTTATGAAATTAAACAACTTTTGTTTAAACAACTTTTTTTATTTTTTAACACGCCAACCGGTTTCGGAGACACGGAAAACTACAAAGTAAGTGCTACAAACATTGAGTTAATAAGAAAGTAATAGTATTTATTTAAAAATATAAACGAGTTTATTAATTTTCTTTTTTTATAACTAGTAGTAACTTCATATAAATTTTTAATCATGGGTTAAATGATTATTTTATATTTAAAAACTATGTATTAACGATAAACTGAAATTTTGTGAATATATCATACAAGGAAACAAAAATTAGGATTAGTACAAAAATATGGAAAAACTGTAGATACTTTACTGTGTGCATAGAAAGTTTCACAAACAACAGTTATATTCCTGAATTTTACAATATCTTGAAACACAGCGCTTTGTATAGATGCATCTTGACTTCATGTAACAAATTATCAATATTTCCTGTACTTGGTGTACAAATGCAGTGCCCTATGCACCATTTGGTGCGGATAAGGGAAAGTGGTAGTGGTAGAATAGTATACTATCATTTTAATCACAATATTTTTTAGCGATCTTTTAAGATATAATAATCTGGGATATGCCCAAGTAATCTTATTTAATAAAATGAGAACTATTTGTTGAAAAACTCTTTGAAACTATTTTGATAGTTTGAGACAAGTATGAAATTTCCTTGAACAAGTACCGCCCGTAACCCATGATAATATCCTAAACAGGGGTCGTGAATTTTTTTACTGGGAATAGTTGAAAATTGATATATCCACAAATCTGAATTTTTTATGGAGTCAAATTACGACTTTTCTTCTTTGTATAAATATGTACCTCCCTCCTCACAATAACTCAAGTTTTATAATATGTCAGCAAAGTTGAAGGACGAACTGTTTAAATTTTTATATTTTTAATACTGTTTACAATACAAATGCTATAAAATGCATTTTAGTCATGTCCACTCTTAATAAAATATTTAAAAAAACAAGAATTAATAAACAACGTGATACCTAATCACAAACAAATAAATAAACAAATATACAAATAAAATAAACCCAAATATTATCCCAAATAACAAATAAATAAAATGAAATAAACATGTCACCGTAAAGAACATTTCTTTTACAAGACACCGCATTTATACGAGTAAGATAAATTAAGAAATAATTGAAGATTGAAATAATTTACAACATCTCTAGCCTTTTCGCCTGTAATCTTGATATGTTGGATTAGACCTCCGGGTGATTTAGACAATGTATTAAATAAATATTTTGCTGTCTGGCTTATCGGGAAAATTTGAGAAAAAGGAATTGCTCAGAGAAAAAAAACTTATACATTAGGATCGTTAAAGCTCCACCTTCTTAAAAATTCAAAATCATCAAAGATGAAAACCTTTTTTAGGGGCTATTCAGCAGTGATTAAATTTTAAAATTTTATTTATTTACATTAAAATATTATATTATGGTAATATAAATTTTTCCTCACATATAAGGGTAACCCGTGCTGAGGACTAATTTTACAATTATTTTTATTTAAAAAAATATTTTCATACATAAAATGGATCCAGGTGTATTTCGATTAAGTTTAAAATTGAGAATCATGAAATGTGATGTAAAAACTACTATTAATACTTTCCCTTTTCCCCACCCAATAGTGCATAGGGCACTGCATTGGTAAACCGAGTGCAATGAATTTTGATCATTTGTTACATGAAGGCAAGATGATCAGTCTTACGGCTACACTTAAGAAGACAGCCCCCGATTTTGCAGATTTCCCTCTTAGTTTGCTAAGAGGAAAATAAGAAGTAGGACGTTTCAGCTCTGGAATGACCGGTAAAATACGAAATTATTTTTTTAACGAAACATTTTTACATACCTTTGATTTCAGAAAGATGCAGGAAGCCAGTTTCGAACTCACTTAAATCCTTACAGGATACGGAGGGTTCATGAGCTACCTACACATATTCAAGATCTCTGAGATTGACAGCTGCCCATGTGATAATGAAGCCCTTAAGATGTTCCGGACCTGTTGATGCTTTGGCCCTTTTTCAGCTTTCAGAGTCAACAGCTGGTGGCGTGATGCAGAAGTCAAATTGATGATCTACAGGACATCCAATCCGTGATAAGCCATAATAAATTATCACAAGAGGTCTTATCATACATGATAAATATAGTGAAGGAAATAATCAAAATAAACAAAAATAGGACACAAAAGGTCGAACACTCTTCAAGTTGAACGGAAGACTGTAAATGTCCATCAATAGTCCGCCTTCTCCATGAGTTTTCCGTGGTTTTCTCATCATCTCAGGCAGATGCGGAGAAGTTCCCTTTGGTCCACACCAGATGTATCCCGGCTGATCCCAAAACAATATATAATTAATAATCAATTAAGAACGGTCAATGATAGAAAATCCACTTGATTAAATATAAACCTTGTACATCATAAGCAAGGTAAAAAATAAATGTAACTCCCATTAAAAAAAAAGATCAGCTTAAGCTTCAGCGCCAGACAAAGGTATCAAAATAATATTCATATGAAAATAGTTAATTCATGTTGACCCCCTTACAGGAATCGAACCCGCGACCTCATGCATGGTAGTCCAATGCGCTATTCACTACACACGAGGCGGACAAATTTTATTTAACAGTCAAAATGAAATATCTCGACTTAAAATTCACAAACGCCTATTGCAAGAGTCGCGTTTGGCTCGCAAGTCACGATCTTCGGACTTCTGTTAAGATATTTCGTGAAATTTAAAAGCGTGGCGTAGACGCTGCAAACTTATCATTAGTTTGAGATTGTCATTTAGTTTGAGATTGTAGATAGTCGCTTCTGTTTCTCGGATCTCCCACCCCTTCCTTATCTTACCCCCCAAGAAAGCGGGTGAAAATCGGGACAGGATCGATTGGCCTGTAATTAGGCGCATGATGTAGCAAAGGGTGTGCTAATAAGGGATGCTTTCACAATGCACGAAATATTCCATCATTATCCTTGTGAATAGACCGCCGCGGTTTATGTACAGCGGAGTGGATAGTACTTTAGACCGTAATTTAATGATATAAAATCTAAACCCTTCCAAGTATACATTTTAGCAATGATTTAATCCGCTTAAACAAATATTTATAAGAAAACGCAGACAATACGTTAACATTGAGAACCACTTTATATACACGTAAATATTAATAAACTTGCCCTTGCTTTCTTAATGATCTTTGCAGTACTTTACATTTTTTTAAGTAAACACAATGTTTGAATAATAGGAATAATAGAGTACCATAAAACATTTAGGGTGGTAAATTTTTTATTATTAAAATATCATCGAGAGTCTTAACTCGGTACAATTCATTACACAGATTAAATTAATGCTCAAGTGATTTGTCGTTTGTGAACTGTGTCTTGATTGTAAGTACATTCTTTTTTCACGTTATTATATGGTTATATTTTGCCAAAGAAATAAAAAAGCTAGGCACTTATTTTTATTTGGTTTTTCAGAGGGTTAAAACTATTCCACCAAGACAAACCCTTGTATGTAAATCAATGACTTGGAAAACATTAAACTTGTAGTGGTAAACAAAGGGATGCTAATGTTACTATGGAAAACATTCCTGTAGGAAATAAAATCAATGAAAAATAAAACGTTATGGTGTAGATGTGTCTGAAGTTATTTTATTCAGTATTTTTTGTTTATAATGAAGTATTTAAAAAAAGGTTTATTATTGAATAACGTAAACAAATACACATCACTAGAATGTATTATGTGATTAGTTAATTATTTTAGTTTTATTGGCTTACTTTAAGAGCTCATTACAGAAATAAAAAAATGACTCCAACATGTGTAACACATTCAAACAATTGTAAAATTATCATAATATTATTGCTCCTTAAACATTATAAATAGTTTTATGATATGAGGAAAGTTAGAAACTGAGAGCGCTACCCAAATCCGCTGAAAAAGTATCAAGCCGGAAGACGGCAGTCGTCCATTTTAGAAATCACGTTTTTCCGTTTCCGCCTAAAAGGTTAGCTACTCTTTTTCCTGTGTACTTTTCCCATGACAATTATTCCCTTTTTTTGTCTCGGAAAACAATCTTTTACCTTTTAATATTATTTGCAATGTAATTAGATGAAGGAAAATGGTAATGGTTTTAATTTCAAGGTCATGAGAAGGCTTTTTTATAATTGATTTATCTGAATTAATTAGTTTATTTTAGGGCATTTGAAAAATAAAAATAACCAGCAAAATACACCAATTAAGAGCCCTAGACGCTCTTGGATTAACATCTTCTAGATGTGTCTTGTTATGAATGTTGCAATTTTTGCCAAATATATTATCTAATTATTACTCAGTTTCAAGAAGGAATTCAAACAGGATCAATAATAATAATAATAATAATAATTTTAAAAATGCAGCTACTTGTATTTTAATAAATGGAATTGATTTCACAGCTTTACTAACGTGTAATCTGTAATCCTTCTTTTTGCAACATCAATAACTAGGTATAGCATGTGTACATCAAATAATAATTCTTGTCGCCATAACCATCATAATATATTGTAAATAATAATCATCATCGTCAGCGTTACCACGACCGGTTTGGGTATTGTGATAAAATTTTATATAAACTTGAATTTATTCTATTACAGTTGTCAAAAGTTTGTCTAAATAAATGTATTATTTTACGTCAGTCTGTACTTTTGGTGGAAAGATTAGTATTCTTCAGCAAAAGTTTATAAATCACAGACGATTTAAGAACTAGTAGGTGATAAAGTTGCTTCAGGATAAAATTAATCCTTCCTTTCAGGAATCAAGTTGGTAAGCCATTCTCGGGGTGGATTAATGTTTGCCTTCATTGTCTGCTTATTAAGATGTGTATACATCACTTGGGTTCCACTAGGAAAGGTTAGGAATTACCTCGTTTCCTGTAAAATGACTTAGTTTACCAACTATTTCAATCATGTAAGCCACCATGTTTAGTAAGCCTAACCTAAATTATTAACTTTCTCGCAGAATAGGTTCGGATTTAAAGACGTGAAATTTTAATGAGATAACTTTCTTTAACGCAGGTGACTCGCGATTGAAAGTGCGTATCTTCAGTTTGAGTTTGATAATCGATACCACTACGGCATTAATTTATTAACTACCGAATTTCCGATTGACTCCGTATTGCAACTTACCCTGTATTAGATACGCGTTGTATAGATCCATGTTTTGGTCCGGGCGAAGCTCAACCTCTATCCGCACGTCGGCACTCAAATCTGTTTTGAGAAAATAGCGTCACTAAAGTCGGGATGACATCACATTCCGCTGACCTAGATTATCAAATTTAAGAGCACGATTTTAAAACCGACCGAACGCAGGGCGCTAATTATTACGAAATATAAATTAATTATCGGGTGACAGGTAATCGCTGCAAAATGCTACCGGTGATTTATAGGGGCGAAAGTTTGACGGCAATAAATATAATTGGTTTAGAACGGCCGACAAGGGCGTGAGATGTAATCTGGTCCAAGTTTTGGTCCTTTAACGACAGCCGGATAAATTTACTGCTCACCCTTTGAACTTCTTTTGACTTTGGTATAAATGATTCGAAATGCCCACCTGAAACTTTATTCCTCGCGGTCCCTGGAGACTGATAGAAATCTTCATTGCATTTTGAGTGAGTTTTAACTCGGCCCTAAACTTTCCGCCGCGTAAAGGCTGTTAATCGTAAAAGTCACATAATATACCGTAATCTTGAGAAACTCTGCCGGTAGTGTAGATATCTTAAGGGTGGCATGACGCTATACACTTTCACTTAGAGGAATGTTGGAAGAACATTAAACTACTATTGAACGTTTTATCACGGTACAAGATCTACAATATTAGTTTCCTTTAATTTTATTTGGGATATTGACAGGTGTATCAATATAAGCATTATAAATAATTTGATATACTTGCGCACCGTTTAGTTACCTACCGCTGCAGCGCGCTGTTTAAGTTCTACAATTCTACAGAGTAAACTGCGACACGGTACAAATTCCAAATACATAAACACACCAAAATACCTACTGCCGACTGCGACACGGTACTAATTCCAAGCACATTTTACATCACACATACTTCACCCTGAAGATGGCGCCTGCAACGGTGGCCGAAACGTCGGAGAGGAGAAAAAACACAACACGGATAATCCAAAAAAACAACACAAATAGAAATCTACAGAGTAAGTTCGGCTAGGTATGAACATGGGTAATTTGGTATCGGAGTTTATTAAATTAACATCATGCATACTCCCCAATAGAGTGATTTATTACATGATTTCTGGAAAGTTAATTAACAACAAATAATTGTTTTGACTAATTGAAATATTTACATAGTTATGTTGGAATATAAATTTACATGGAACTTTCCCTATGTCCGTTACCAATATTTTGGATGTTTCGAATGCGATTCAATATTCAGTTTTACATACATGTGCCAGAAATCTAGTCGTATTCAATTTCCCCACTTTATCACAGAATCCGTGACAGAAGTGGACATAAATTTGTAGATCTATCTAGAACATTTGAAAAATCGTACTTTAAATCATGTTAAATGAAAATGCTTCGTGAATTATTATTTATGAGACGTTTGTCCCAGTTAAGACTAAGCTAACGACTCTTAGAGCTATATTTTGTACGTGCATATATTTTAAATGAGTATTCGTAAAGATTTACAGAAATAGTAATGATTATAAGCAACGCAGGAATTTAAGTATGCTAATTTAATAAAACATGGAAACATAAAAATTTGTATATTCGGTTCTTCTTCATCAAAATATAACCCGAATCGGTGTACATATAAAATTATTACTGCTGGAATAACAAGAGATTAAAAGATCTTTTTTATTACTTGAGTAGTAAATGTAACGTATACTCATATTTGGTGACAATATAATTTAAATGTACAAGTATGTAAATAGGTACTCTTAGCAATTCAGTTAACTGGCTCATAATGATAAAAAAATACTGCTTTTCTCGTTTGTAGCTCGTTACCATTATAAAGATATTCAGTTGAGAAAAATCCTAAAAATTCATATTCTGAAGTAAGTACATCCGTCAAATGGCTTTCAGAAATTCTTGGTATTCTTAGGGTAAAAATTTCACCAGTGAAACGTTTTAAATTTTTTTTTACGTCCCCTTGTCAGTCATCTTTAATAGTGGTTTCTTGAAAGGATCCTTTGATGAAGGTGGGCCAAAAAGGAACCGAGAAATGTCTACAATGTGGAGTCCTGAATCACAGGTTATATTAAAATGTAAATTTTGGATGGGAATGTAAAATTCTAGCGGGTAACTAAATAGTCATGGCTGGGAATTTCAGATACCCGCTTGGGTCGTTTAGGTACATAATGAAAAAGTAACAATGCCCAAAAATACCTGCGCCCGTTTGCTTTTAGTGGAATTTGGTCAACGTGGTATAATACATTATTGAGAAATTTACATATTTTTACGAATAGACTTGAATACTTGTTTTATTTCATGAACCAAATTGTAAATAGAAATGGAACAATAGAGATAGCTTTAAGGTGGGTTGGTGAGTTGCATAAAGGTTATCTGCACCAACGACTACTGTGACTTTTTTTTGTTCAAAATATCACAGAAAAGCAATAGATTTTTTTTGAAAGGCGAATTTTGTTAATACCATCCGTATTATATGTGAGAGTCAATTTATACGTTATTTTCGTATTATATTTATAATACAATACTCTAGTGCAGAGATATCTGTTCAGTGTAATATTATTTAGGAAAATATTTGTAAAACTAAACATGTCTAACATGTCTTTATGTATGGTAGATGAAAAATACGAAAAAAAAAAAAAAAAAGACCTTGGAGTCATATTTGATACAAATCTTTCATTTGTTTTACACACATAGATACCATTTGTAATAAAGCCATGAAAATGTTAGGTTTTGTGTTAAGGACAGTGAGGGACTTTTAAGACATTAAATGTGTTAAAATTCTTTATAATGCTTTAGTGAGATGCCAGTTGGAATACAACTCAGTGGTGTGGTCTCCTTACTACAATATTCGGCTATTGAAAGAGTACAACATAAGTTTTTAAGATTTGTAAATAGTAAATATTACCACATTGCCACAGAACTCATTGATTACAAGTTTCTTCTAAAGGAGACCAACTTGATAACCCTTAGTGACAGGAGAGTTATGACAGATCTCGTATTCCTCTACCATATCTTACATTCAACGATCGATTGCCCTGAGTTGCTCGGTGGAATAAAGTTTAGAGTACCTACAGTTTAGTACTAGACAGAAAAGTCTGTTCCACTGTGGCAGTGGTAGAACTAACTATTATGTTCATTCTCCTATACCCAGATTACACAGGTTGGGTAACGAGCATTGCGGGTCAATCGATTTATTTAATGTCAATATCCAGAGATTCAAGTCCTTCTTAATAAATTACTTTAATTCTATGTAATTTTTATTTTTGTAATAATTTTTATGTAATAATTATTTGTCTTTATTTTAATTTTATTCTATTTATATATTATTACTTTGATTCTATGAAAAATATTTCAGTTTTTTCTCAGCGTATTATTTCTTTTGGCTCTTCTGTTTTTAATTTTATTTTGTTTTATTTTATTTTAATTATATTTCAAATTTATATAAGTACTGTAAACTACTGTATAAAATATTATGTATTTGTAAATGCCCAACGGGCGTAGATAAATAAATAAGTAAATAAATAAATAAATAAATAAATAAATAAAAAAATACTCTAAAACCCAGACGGTCTTCACAACAGAAAAGAAAATAATATTATTATATTCTGTGAACGTTTGTACTCAGGAGTGAATTTCGGTGCAAAAGACTTTTAGAAAGCTTCAAAGTATTGAAAAAAAAAAAATTTAGATTTGTGTTTCACAGGTGTGATTATTATAACTATGTTAGTTTCTTACAAAATTTACAAATGTGGTAAACATGTGGTTGTTAATTTTTAAAATATCTATAAATGTTCATAAAATTTTGGCCAAACATATTTGTAACTAAGATTAAAGCTATAAAAAAAAAGCAAAAAAGTAAGATTAAAGCTTTAGAATTTTTTTAAAACCAATAATTTTTTAAACTATTTTTCTTATATTTTACAAAATAAAGGTTTCTAAAATCGACGTTATGTAATTAACGTCAGAACTATGAGACGAGACGTGTTTTAGGCAGTCGGACTGGAAGCTGGTACACGATTGCATAGATTTTAGATAGTTTTGAAGACTCTTTATGCTCCTTTAAGCTTAGTAGATGTCTGCCCAGGTAACTTTTGTATATTATATTCTACTGCAAACACAAAGGAAGCATTATAAATTGGCAAACATGAGAATACAGTAAACTTGTTTAGTAGAACTGTAAGATATCATGTCAACAAGATGAATATTATGCAGACCTTATATCTTTTAATGTATTACGTGAGGTTCCTCGAGTGTAATATTAACTCACTATATATATGTAGAAATTCATGTACGTAACCATATTCCAGAGTAATGCTCTCTCTCATATAGTAAAGGTATGACGGTCTTTAAGGAAATTCGGACATCTGCGATTTTGGTGTTGATGTTTTTTACGCAACTTACAAAAATGTGGGGGTATTTTATTCGTTAATTAAAAAAATATATATATCTTGAAACTTAAGCACGTATACCAATAAATTATTTACGTTTATAAATATCACAGGTAATGTTTTATATGGACCGAATAAAGAAATATCAGCGACCTTAGAACTTGTCCGTTAGCGCGATTATTAAATTGAGTTTTAGAATTGTATTTTTATTTATATGTCTTTTAATTTTTTTGTGCGCTAGGGTATGTATTGCGTACTTTTATTGTTTTCTTGAATTTGTATACTATGCACTACTGACGAGTTGCAGTAGGCAACTCAAAGGAAATGTATTGTTTTTCTTTTATGGGATATATTGAAATAAAAAATAAAATAATAATAAAAATTAAATAGAACTATCGATTTGTAAAATTCAGAAAGCTTATTAGAAAATGAAATGTGTTCACATTAATTTAAACTACTTTACTTACTTATATTTACTTGAGTATGACGCAATAGTTCTACAGCCACAAAGTAAGATTTCCACAAATTAAAAGTCCTTATATTGTTTTTAAACAAGACTATCCCAAGACCTGTTCAAGAAGATCTGTTCAGAGAAATAATTTTACGTTGCGGTTATCAGCAGGATAATGTTAATGCAGTGTTCTATGCACCATTGGGTCCGCAATAGAGAGTAATAGTAATGATAATCCTTAATGTAAAAAAATAATAACGTAAATTCTTGTGAAAACAGAATTAAACTGAAAGAAAATGAACCAGGGTTGGTGCCTAGCTGTTTCAATAGGATAATATTTTAAACAAAGAAAATTAGCATTATATTATGATAGTGTTATAATATCTAAAATAAACGGGGTTGTTTCAACATCGTTATCTCTAAAGGGGTTAACGATTATTGTTATGTATCATCACAATCGAAGGACTTAGTCAAGGCTGTACAGGAAACAGGAAACTGGATTACCAACGTTCAGTTTACAATTATATCAAAGTAATTAATTCCAGCTTTGACAATACATTATTACGGATTATATTACCACAGCAATATTCAGTCAATTTTTAGGAAACTAATGCTACGTAAATTATTCAGCTTTATCGTTTATTATTATCTATTACTATAATTAATATAATAAATGTACTTGTGGTTTGGTTAGGAACTCCTTTTTGACAACAATGTATTCATAACAGAACTGTGTACATATATGTACATAAAGAATCTAGATCAAGGTTTTACTTAAATCTGCCTTCAAATATTTTTTCGACATCACAACACTCAATAAATTATTAAAATATCATTATTTTCAGTGCAAAATACCTACTATAAACAGTTTTTTTTTCTATAACTGTAAAATGCATAATAGTTCTAGATATTATTCACTTCACATATACGTAGTAGTTATAGCCCTTGAAAATCAAAATTGCTTCCTTGGGTTCTTCCGGTTCATATAATTCATATTTATATTGCCTAAATTATTACATTTCTCGGTTAAAATAACATCCTTCATAGCTTAGTTGATAAAACAAGAAACCAAATATCAAATTATTAAATTAGTTACAAAATAAACTTGTGATGTGTATGAAACAAATGATCGATATTGAAGTGACGTATGAAAATTATTACATAAATAAATGAAATTTTTTGAGAATAATTGGCATCTCTTTTCAAATTTTAAAAATAAGGAACTTAAATTAAGTATCAACGTGAATAAAGTATCAAGTAAACAACGAAAAATGTGTTAAAAAATATATGAACCACACCTTACAAAATAATTAAATAAATTTTAAAAAAAGGTAAATTTCAGTGGGCTATTATTAAAAAATCCTAGTCATCTTACTGTAGTTGACAAAAAATAATTTTTGTATGTACATAAATTAATCACAAAATGTTGGTGAGAAAATAATTTTAGAGGTAAAAGTGATAATTTACTGAGTCTAACTAGATTTGACACTCTAATCGCCTTACTAAGAAATTTCACAACTTTAACTATTTAGTGAAGACTGCCTAAGTCAAGTCACTAAATAAGACCCCACCACTTTTCTATGCTTTGAGGTACTTAAGTATTTACAAAGAGAAATTTAAACTAAGCCTGAAAAAGTTTTTTATTTATTTGTTACCAAAAAACATTGCCATAAAATATACTCAGACGACTAAATATTTTTAATTTTGATTTATTTTTTTTTCCATATCTATATTCACGAGTTCCATCTAACGCCTTGTTCGTATAGGTAAAGAATATGCCAGTCCGCATTTTGAGTTATCACCAATTTATTTTGCAAACATATTTACCAAAGTTTATCTACTCTTCTGACTAAATAAATTATGTAATATATAAATTTAACGAAAAAAATATAGTTTCATGTATTTACCCTTTAAATTGGCCACTATCAGATTATATTTTCTTTTTCATTGCCTGCGCCTTTCAAAAAAAAAACCGCATGTGTACAGTTCACACCAGGTAGAGAGTGAAACCTTAATAAAACTAAGCTGAGAGAGAATGATATTAAATGCAGTTTTAGAGTGGGATAATTTAGTAGGGGAAAAAAAAAAAAAAAAAAAAAAAAAATTATTTATTAATAAATAATGATACCCAATTGTTATTTTTTTTTCATTTTATTATTCATGATCCATGTCTTCAATTTCTCCTTATTTCCTTTTATTATTTTCTGTCGATATTCACGACACTTTTCGGCATTAGTTTTCGCATATTTGGTAAATATTTTATTTTAATGAATGAATATTAAATAATTTTAGACACTTCTGCGCATACGACTAGAAATTCAAGTACAGAATCGTACTGAATTATTATTGTCTTGTTATTATTGTTATTATTTATTATTGTCATTATTATAATAAAAAAAAAAAAAAAGTTATTGTTTATTATTGTCGAACCGCCGACTCCTTTATCTATTCCCAACCAGCTTGGTCGCCGAATTCCGCGCAGCGGAGCGCAATTATTAAATATTATGTAATTATTATATTAAAAAAAAAAAAAAAAAAAGTTTTTGTATATCGAAATGCTAGATTCGAACCGCCGGACTCTTGCTTTCGAACCTAGCCTCCAACCAAGCTTGCTACTAATTCGCGTCAGCGGAGCGCAAATTAATCGGGTGATATCCACTACCAAAATAATGTTTATAAGAATAATTATTGTCGCTTTTTTCGTTTCATAGAGTATCAAATCACTCCCAACGATTCTAAAGAAGTTTTCACTTCAAAAATTTAAAACAACGGATACGATTCGGCTGTAAACTTTCCTTGTAAAAAATGATCAATCTTGAGAACTTTACATCTTCTATTGATGTACAAACCTATTAGGTACGGCGTTTACTGTTTTATTACAGCATAATTATTTTATTCCGTTAATGTCCGCTGATTTTCTGTGCTGGAGACAAACATAAAGGCTTGTTTGTTGAACCATGTAATGCTTTAGCAAACAAACGGTCAAATAACCACTGGATTTCACGTTCTTTGGTACGCGGTAGTCGTTTGTCGGTGTTGGAGGTCGGCAACGTGGCTGGCATTAGTAAATGTGGATGGGCACCAACTGATTCCAATTTCGCACAAACGGACCTCATTTAGGTGTTCAAGTTTAGCTTCCCGAAACCCGGGGTTATCTAAGTGGTAATCTTTGGGGGATTACGAAAAACAACCCCGGAGGAAATTCTCAAACGTAAATTTGTAGCGGAAAATGCTTTGACATGAATGGAAATTTAATATTGGATGAAAACAGAGCGCAGTCATGCCTAACTTTATGTTTTAAATACTTTATTCAGATTTGATTTAATATGCTTTGATATACTCGACATAATAATTCAGAAGTATCTCAAACAGACGTTGACACGCTTTCTGTTTTGAGCAATATTTGCTCGGAAATATAAAATTAACTTGTTAAAACTGTAGCTTTGTGAAAGGAAGTAACGTTTTTAAAATAGAATATATAATACTTTGACGAAATGGTGTCCAAGAGTCCGTAGATTATAAGAGTAATCGAATTTAAGGTGCGTACCAAAGCTAAAGAAAATCCTGTTTAAACATCGGACCAAGATGGGATATTTTTTTACGGGAAAGATAAGATAATAATAACTAACTAAACTAACTAACAAACCATCACGCCATTTCCCCAAAGGGGTAGGCAGAGAGATAGAACGCCACACCACTGTGTCCTGGCATACACTTCTCTTGCATTTCCTTCACATTCATACATCTTCTTATGCACGCAAGTCGATTATTCCCGACTTCTTACATGCCCAATTTCAAAGCACATTGTTTTTACTTGATCATGCCATGTCTTTTTCTCGGCCTCCTCGACTACTACATCCAGGCACTAGTCGCATCATATATTTTTTTAGCCGTTCTTTCATCATCCATTCGCTCTACACGACCGAACAACGTAAAAGACCTTCTCTTAATTTTGTCGATAATTGCTTAATATAAAGAAATTAAAGCTGATATATTTTTTTCGGCATGTTCGTGACATTTTATCCACAAGCTCAATATAGTAGTAGGAAGCAGAAATTAAGACGTTAATTCTGTTTTGGTTCCAAAAAGGACAACCCTCAAATATTTAATTAGGGACATTTCAAGTGGCGCAGATTAACCACGGCCGGATTGGAGAGGCACTTTGTCAGTGGGGAATGATCATTATTGCAATGTCAGTAGAACCCTAATGAATTGAAATATGAACACTCTAAACGTATTGTTATGAATATTATTAAGTACGTATTATTCCGAATTTGTAATGACAATATTTTTTTAAATTTTACTTTTTACAAAATAAATTGAGGGGTAACTTGCAGTGCAGCTGTCAAAATTTCAAAACATTTTTAGTCTCTGGTTTGTAGAGTAAAGCGTAAAAACGGGCTAAGCTGTGATTGGTTGATACGCGATTGGGTTACGCCTTCATTACATATTGTCAAATTTCGCTTTTAAAAATCTATTTGATTAAATTAATTTATTTAACCTAACCTATCATTAACCTACTGTATAAATTACATAACATATTATAAAGGATGTTGCTTTTAAATAGCCATTTGATTTATATTATTTTATTAAACCCAACCTATCTTAACCTACTGTATAAATTTCTCTCTTCGATTCTTTTTCTACATCTTGTCATATCTATGGATTTAGCAATAGACTAGTCCTCATAAAAAGCACGGCAAGTTGTTAAGTTACACCTAAATTGACATTTTGACATCTCAACAGAGACGAGAAGTTTGGAAGGGAATATGGATATATAGGCATTTACAGGGCTTATGACCTGTCATTGGCTGGGTTAGAGAGTGTTTACATGTGAAGCGTCGCGCCATTTTACTGTATATTGGCAAATATGGATATCAAATACTAGGTGAAATGGGGAATGTTGTAATACATCAAGTGGTCACTTAACCCAGCCAATGACAGGTCATAAGCCCTGTAAACGCCTAGAAATCCATACTCCCTTCCAAACTTCTCGTCTCTGTTGAGATGTCAAATTGTAATTATTAGCCCGTAATGGGTGAAATCCAGTTTTTGTCTACAAGTATTTGGACACACTCAAAATGTTGTTTATAAATTGACATTAATTAGATGAACATTCATCCCTTATCTACAGCTAGTGGGCTACATTAGTACCCTTAGAACAGTGCATCTTTATCAATAATTTGTAACATGAATACAAAAATATCGGTCTTACACTTCAGTCAATCCAAGGTAGGTAGGTATCACATATAAAATAATATAAATAATATAAAATATTTAAATGTTATATATATATATACAGGGCCTTGGTATATCAATGCAGTACCATATGCACCATTGGGTGCGGAAAAAGGATTTTTTTTAAAGGTTTTTACCAGAGTCTACCTTTTTACAATTTACCTGTCACATTAATGGTGTTTTTACTTCAATAATTCATATCTGGCACCTTTGTTCGACTGATCATCTAGCCATTATGTAATAAATTATAACAATACCGAATTAAGATCAATGCAGTTCTATTAACATCACTAAATGCTAATTTGGGAACGTTCTTAAATGTTTGATGGTAATAAATATTGCTTCAGTTAAATTGATAAAATTATAATAGTTTTTAATCACTTATATTTGAGTACATAAATTTACATAAACAGATATTAAAATGTAATAACTCTGGAAGAGACGATTTAAAGAGAATATTTCGTGATGTAAACAAAAACAAACATAATATAAATGAATTAAAAACAGTGTTTAGTGATAGTTCGGTAGAACACATTATTCATTTCAAATATCTTGGTTTACACAAATAAATTTATCATTTTAGTCTCTCTTGTTTTCATGAATATTTTAGATACAGTCAAAACATGATATTTAGCATTTGAAATTAATATTCAACGGAATATTTACGAGTTTTTAATTACTATTATTTAAAAAGAAATAAATAACTACTGATTTATAATTAGGGGTAAAAATGATGTAAGTACCTATGGGTACCTGTGTTATCATAATTATTTTTATAATAGTATAAAGATATCTGTGCAATCTTATGATCAATAATCAAGTCGTGGCAAGGTGGGGACTCGAACCGGAGATCTCTACTTGGAGACGGCGACGCTACCACAGGGCCACCACCCGTTCAAAATTTGCATGTAACTTGAATCTTATTTTTTGCCATGTTACTTCTAACAGTACGTTTCTACTATTTGCCCACCTCGTGGTGTAGTAGTTAGCGTGTTGGGCTACCATGCATGAGGTCACGGGTTTCATTCCCGATAGGGGTCAATTAAAAATAATTATTTCAAGATGATTTTTCTCATGTTATACCTTGGACTGGCGCTAAAGCGTAAGACTCATTCTTTTTTATCCATCGAGAAAAAATGTAAGCATTTTAGCGAAAATTCACTATGATTGTATGTCGTCCATTTATAACGCTTTTTAACTTTTACATTTAAATTTTGAGTTTGTCTAAATTCTCTTGTGTAAATTGTGCACACTAAATATTTTATACATGCTTACCTATTTACTTTATTGAAAAAACATTTTGTTTGTGTGCTTCCATATTATAATTAAAATATCGATATCCGGAAATTCTCCACATTCTCTCTGGTTCTGAGTTTGAGGTCAAGTGGCTAAATTGAGTTTGCCGAAAACTTAAAAAAGACGTGGGTTCAATCTCAAATTCAGTTATGGCGTTATTAATCTTGATATACGGTACCGACAACATACGATTTATTAAGTAAACAAAACAAAGCACAGAAAAGAAATGTTTGGAAATGAAATATTTTCTACAATATATCAAAAAATATGTTTGAACATTGTATGTTTGTGTAATTGAAACGGGTGGTGGTCCAATGATAGTGGCGAGGATTCCGTATAAGAATCCGTAGGTTCGAACCCCGCTTTACCGCAACCTATTTCCTACTTCCTGGCATAGTTATTTCCGCCTATTTGAAAGGAGTACCGAAATTGAAATATTTGGTAATAAGTAAATAAAATGTTTTAGAAATATTTAAATTAAGTTAACAATCTTCTTCCTCGGCCATCTTCATTCCGGTAGTGGACAAAGACCTCTCCTTTTGTCCATGTACCGCAACTGTGGTCCTGCGACATTCTTAATGCCGTCAACTACCTTGTTTTTGGACCGACAGCAAAGAAAATAAATGAGAAACCTAGTTGCGATTCAATTAAGCCCTGGACTCGGAATCTCTAGGTTCGAATCCCACTCCACCTCACTTTTCCTGCTTTCTGGCACGGTTATTTCCGACTATTTGAAAGCTACACTGAGATTTACACACACATTAGGGAATACTTTAAGAACCCAATTTTTAAAAAAAAGTGTTATTTTATCAATTGCCAGATGTCTGTATGTCCAATATCACGTATCTACGTACCACCTATAATTTATGGGTCTAATGATACTCAAAATATATCTAATGATATAATTACGCGTACACATTATTGTACAATAAATTGAATGCTGTCATTTCGTGCAGCGACGTTGTATAGAAAGCACTTGTAATTAGCCGATTTCTAATCCGGTAGAACACTCTGTGCCAAGACGTTCTACCAAATTTGGCTTCCGAACGCCCCGTTTCGCTAATGGCTTGATTTAAATTACATCTTCCCGCCAAAATTCACGAACTGTCAACTGTCACACTAGATTACTGGTATCCATTGTGAGAGTCGAACAAGAGACGTGACGCGATACAGTTTCGCTGGTTGACAAATTGAAGAGCGTTTATTTTAATGTACCTGCCTTCCATCTTACGAATGATATGAAAGCTAACACGAATGAAATGTTACCCTTGTTATACAAACTAGTTGCGTAAACTGTTCATTCCAGTCTTCTTGAATTGTTTTGGTAAGAATACAGAACGCGGAGTACGTTTTGTGAACACATACTATAATTGGCGGCCGATTGCTTAGCTTGGAGGCAGTTTGTGGAATCCATATACTCCACGGAAGGAGCGGATGATGATATTGATTTGAGGCTGATTTTACGAGTTTATGGTGACATTTAAATGTGTTCTACGCCTGTGTAATGCACATTATTAATTTGAATTTAGAGGACAGTTAATATCAATACCAAAACTAAGGCCGAAAGTCATAGTCATAAACAAAATTTATTTGAGACACATTGTTCGATTATGACTTTCAGCTTAGTTAGTTAAAAATTCACCAAGTCGACACACTAACTTTATTATTGGCATTCGCTTGAAATTACTTAACAAACGACGAGTTTGATGTTTTGCAAGCCTAAAGTTGCCTCCAATAACTGAAGTCGTTCCGGCACAGGGATTTTTAAATTTGATCCATAGTTTTCGAGAAAAATGAGAAAGAAGTAATTTTTAAAAAATAAGTTTTTGCAAATTGTTATCAAATATCATTTATTTACTTAAAATAGTAGATAATATCCATAACAGAAACAACATTTAAAAAACACAAATTTAATAGGAGCTTGTTCGATTTTATTAATCAGCGGTGGGTACCTATCTACTTTTGAAAGCTTTTATGAGAGAAGTGTTATTTTTTTCAAGCTTAGATTCAAAAGTCATATTAAACATTCGACTCCGAATATGATGTAGATTCGCCAGTGTTCGGGTTGTACTAAGAGTTTTGGTACTCCGCGAATATGAATAGGATAATAGTAAACTACAAAGCTCTACATGTGTGACTTTTTTTGACTCATTCTGTACATTTAAATGTTTTTTTAAAATTTAGCTGTCGATAATCAATTTTCAAAGAGCTCCATTTCAAGTAGGTATGAAAACACTCCATAAGTTTCACATAATTTGCTGAACGTATCAGTTTTCTCTCACTATCACTCACTATGAAATTTTCTTAAAACACGAAATAAAATGGCGTATCATTATTCACAAAGCTCTGAGCTCGTTAAACCGTTGAATCAAATTTCTCTCCAAGAATTTCGTCGTTTTAGGCTAAAGATAGAGACATACTTTACTAACTACTACTTTACTTTATCCGCACCCAATGGTGCAAAGAGCACTGCATTGGTACACCAAGTGCAGTGTTTCTTGATAATTTTATTTCACAGAAGTAAGATGATCAGTCTTACGCTTCAGTACCAGTCCAAGGTATCACTTATGAAATATTAATATGCAGATGTAAATAAATGTTTCATGTTGACCCTCTACGGGAATCGGACCCGCGTCCTCATGCATAGTAGCCAAATGCGCAACCACTACGAGGCGGATAGACAGAAAACATTTACAAAAATACATAAACAATGCAGGGCATTGAATTCATTTGCTAAATTAATGCAAGATGATCAGTCTTACGCTTCAGGGCCATCCCAAAGTATTATATATGTAGGTATTTAAAAAATCAGTATTTCAATAAAACACGATCCTATCCACTGCACCGCGAGGATCGGATTTACAAGAGTCAACACCAATATTGGAAGGGTTATTGGTTGAAGGATATTGGTTAAAAGCAATAAGCCCGCTCTTGTACATTTGCTATGTAATTGTACATAAAGTTTTAAATAAATAACATATCTATTATGTCATATTACACAAATATAAATATTTATTATACTGAATTGATAGCAAACATATTTATTTATTTTAAAAACGAAGATGCGTATTTTTTTGAGAAGGTAATGTAATTTATTTTTTATTTTTCTCTCTACTCCGTCTACTCCAAATGACGTATTATTTTACGTCCTACCCTCGTCCCATTTCTTTGAAATTCTTACAAAAATATAGGTATGCGTACATTTATTCATAAATTGGTTTCTTTTATTTCCGGAAATCAGGACAGAATCTATTTCCTTTGATATTTCGATACTCGATTTTCAATTACTGATTTTCTGAAAATGAAAACTGACACAGAAATTAAGAAAACATAATAAAATATGTTAAAAAGCCTACTTTGGTATTGAAATAAAAAAATTCTCGTTTCTTTTGTAAGTTATATTTATTTCTTTCTTGGTATTCGTAATTCAATAATTCGCTTTCTATGTAAGATGACAAACGTCCACACGAATGGAAAAATTCTACCTGTGGAAAAAGTCGACAACTATGTTTATCTTGGTCACAAAATCACCATCGGCAGAGACAATCAGACCAGCGAGGTGGATAGGAGGATAAATCTCTCTTGGGTGGCTTTTGGAAAGCTAAATTCCACTTTGGAAGCTCCATTCTCAACTCACTCGAGTCTCGAGTATTCAACCAATGCATTCTGCCCGTCCTTACTTATGGCGCGGAAACAATGACTCTGACCAAGCAATCCTCCCATAAGTTGCAAGTTGCACAGAGGAGCATGGAGAGGATTATGCTTGGAATAACATTAAGAGACCGAAAAAGGAACGATTGGATCCGACGCCAGACAAAGGTCTGCGACGTGGTGCAGCGAATTGCTTGGTTGAAGTGGAAATGGGCCGGTCACATAGCCAGAATAACGGACGACAGATGGACGAAACGCGTTCTGGTGTGGAGACCGAAGAACCAGAGGCCTCAAGGACGTCCACCGATGAGATAGGTGGACGACATCAGGAAGTCTGCTGGAAGACAGTGGATGGGTACGGCGCAGGATCGGGAGGAGTGGAGACGGCAGGGGGAGGCCTATGTCCAGCAGTGGACCTCAACAGGCTGAGATGATGATGATGTAAGTAACTTCTTCTTCTTTTACTTTATATGGCCCACGTGGGCATCATTAGATCCCTTCAGGAGACCTTGTCGAGGGCCAGTTCTCTCGCCTTCTCCTATACTAGTCCTTCCTCCATCAGTTCTTCCGAATATATACCGAAGATAGTCATCAATGATCTGGCGGCGGGATCCCGGCGGAACCGGCTAGAAGAGGAGGTAGCTCGGGTTGAGGTTATCTCGAGGCATCCGGAGCACATGCCCAAGCCAAGTCCACCGCCGCGATTTCGCGATTCAAGTGATTGGAAGTTGTTTCATCGTTCAATTGACCGTAATTTTATTTATTAAAGTTTTCATGAAGTTTTGGACAAGACTCAAAAATATGCTTAATATATATCATGCTTATGATTATGCGGAAAACTGGATCATGGAAAACTGAAACTATGAATTTAATCTAATTGCCCTAAATAACGATTTATATACCAAACCCTGTTAGGTAAAGCGTACCACTTTCCGATTCTTTTTTAAAATGATTTTTATGTTTTTAACAACATTTTGAATGTGTACAAATACTTGTAGACAAATTACTGGATTATACACATGTTGGGCACAAAAGAGACAGAGAAACTCTGGAACTCTGGTATGGGGAATGTTGTAATACATCAAGTGGCCACTTAACCCAGCCAATGACAGGTCAAAAGCCCTGTTAACGCCTAGATAATCCACATTCGTTTCCAGAGTTTCTCTGTCTCTGTTGGGATATCAATAATATTAGATTTTTATGTATTTAAAAATAATAAATGCATCTTCATGTCAAAAGAAAAAATGTGCCTTCTTTCTCCCAAAACAAACAAACATTTTTAATAACAATTTTAGTATAGGTCCAGTCACCAATACAAATATGTAAAGTGGTACAATTTAACCGACTTTTCCCTACTTACCCATAAAATTAAATTAAAGAGTTCCATTCGATGCAATAAGTTCTTTTCCTCAGATGGAACTGGAATTAATTACCTAAAAGAAAATTCCAATCATTTAACTTCCAATCCTTTTTTAAAAGAAAGATGAGACAGAAGTTTAATTATTTAAAAAGAATACTCCAGTTTTTTCTATACGGGAAAAAACATTGTATTATCCTTTTTTCAACTGTGACGTTCGTAGTAAAATATTGCGTTTTTTAGTAAATGTTTATTTCGTATTTTATAATCTAAATCAATGTTCGACTCGTAGCATAGTGGTAGTGCATTTGGCTACCGTGCATAAGGTCGCGGATTCGATTCCCGTAGGGGGTTAACATAAAATAATAATATTTACATGTGATTTCATATTAATATTTTATGTGTCATACCTTGGACTGGTACTGAAGCGTATGACTGATCACTGATCATCATACCTTCATGTAATAAAATGGTAAAGATACACTGGACTTGGTGTACCAAAGCAGTGCCCTATGCACCATTGTAAAAAAAGTAGTAGTAGATGTATTACGCAATAATAAAATAACGTATCAAAGATACATTTTTACGTATTACGTTTATTATTCATTATCGTCATTATCATCATTCCATTTCGCTCCCTATGTGAAGTACTGAATTCCTAGCTAAGCATTTAGCCCTAATTACGTAACATACAGACGCACTGTCAACGTGCGCAGCTTTATTCTGTAATAAATTAAAAATAATCTTTGAATAATGCCTCGTCCACTTGTTGACCCACAAAAAGTTATATTGTGTGGATTTAGTGCATTGTGATTTTGTGCAAACAGCTCGTAGAAAAACCTCGTTACGTGAATGTTTTTCCGGCAGTCTCCTAACAAAGGGCGGAAAGGAAAGAAAAAAGCCAGGGCTCATATTCTGTGTAATTCGATAAGCGAATCTAACTCAAACTGAAGCATTTTCTGTTTTTAGATCGATCGATCAATCGGAAATCGAGTTTCTTGTAGAAAAAATGTTTTTTATTTTATTAAATAAATTACAAAGATTATTTTTTACACTATTCGTCTGAGAATGAAACGATGATTTAAAATACTAAACATTTTCATTTTTTCATTAAATAGAGAGAAAGATATAAAAATCATATAACATTTTTAAATCATTAAAAATCATTAAATCATTTTTAAATAAAAAATAAGTTATAGCTTGAAATAAACGTGTTAAAATATTTATAACTGAAAAACATTGCTTATCAAATCTCACAAAATATCCACTAAAAAGTAAAATTTTGGGGATTTTAAAAAATGTGAATTTATGTCGGTACTGTTTCATTGAAATTGGATATTCATCATCATCATCATACCATTTCCGCTCCCTATGTGGAGCATATGGAATCCACATCCAATAAAGAATATGGTATTCTCAGTAATTATTCGACAAATCAGGACTTTGGAAGATTAGTATTATAGTATTATTCGTTTTTGCTAGAAACTCAAATAGGTCTAGTCAAAGAAGAAACCGAGTGCTAGAAATACCACATTGTAAATGACTTGCTCAGAGACATGAACATTTTATTGCCCTCAGTTTGATTAATTCTTTTTTAACTGACAAAATGGCTTTGTAAAATTTTTCATATTTTTAAAATTTTTCACAATTTGGATACATAGTGTAATGGTAGAATCATTCTTACTTTAAAGACCATAACAATAACATAATCTCCGTTTTTTTTAATTTTACATTTTATAATTATTTCCCTTCTTCCTCTTCTTGTATAAATATATCAATATCTTGTATTTTTTAAATTATCTTTTTCTCTTTTGCCTCGTGCATGCTGCTTGAAAGAGTGTGAACACATTCACATTGACTTTCACAGTATACCCACAAACAGGCTATGCCTTGGTGGGATTTTTGTTTATTTTTTCTAATGTATATGTGATTTTATGTATTTCTTTGTAAACAATTTTTTTTATTTTTAAACTTGGATGGATTTATACAGAATATCTGTCCAGTTTCTGTTTTCAATGGAAAGATACCCAATGCTTTATGAATCATTTGATTGCAGATGACTTTCATTGAAGCTTTAATTGATTGCTACTAATACTTCCACAGATAATCCCGAGGGTAAGTACCTACCGATAACCACACACTAGTCCAGTGTGTTTATGTGTGTAAAATATCTGCGTTTGTGATGTCTGACTGAGATGATCCTATTATCTGAAACTATTCACGTTTACCGACTAAAATAGAAACATTTTGAGATTCTTTCTATCGCGTGAGGTATTTATCGCGTGACGTCACAAATGCGAGACATTTTGCAGGGAATAGAGGTCCTGACCCCGGGTATCTCTTCTCGAGCGCCTGAATTCGTTTTAATACATTCCTAAACAAATTTCATTTTACGACCAATTTCTCGGCGAATGTTTCTACCCGAATAAATCAACCCAAACAAACACTCATTTGGAAGATATTTTTTGTTCTAGGTTCCATTACATAAAAAATCCTTTTCACAAAGGCACCATTATAATTCTATTAAATTATTTTTACTTCTTTTTGGCTTCCCGCGGTTGAAGATATAATTTACGTTTTGCCGAAATGTAGAAGAACAAGGGGGTTAAAAAAAAGTGCCTATGGCAACTATCATAACCATAATAGAAGAACTTATAAAGCGCACTTAAAAAAAATTAAAATTATTTTTTTTTTAAAAAGTTTACATATAAAAATGCTCTGTAGGTAACAATATCACCTAAGTCACGTTCTGGAGAGGCAAAATGTTATTTAGTTGTTCAAATTAATATTCTTTTATTTCAGATTTATTCAAGGCAGTTATTATGTTATGATATCGAATTGATTTTTTTGTACACGCCCAGAGGGCTTTTACAAGAAAAACATTAATATCAGTACAAAAACAAATTAAGAACATGAACATTAAGATAAGATAATTAGCTAAACCTTATTAAGCGCAATGTAAAACAATAGAATCTATGAACAAAGTAAAGATAAGGTATATAATTGAATGGTGATAATGTAATAGAAATCGGTAAATAAACAAAAATACTATTAGATGTTATTGATATCCCAACAGAGACAGAGAAACTCTGGAAACGAATGTGGTTTATCTAGGCGTTTACAGGGCTTATGACCTGTCATTGGCTGGGTTGAGTGGCCACTTGATGCTCATCAGCTGATAACCATACATGGCAAATTTCGGAACTTCTATTAGTATGAATTATCACGCTTCGTTTCACATTACAAGTGATTTTTCTCACTGGTGATATCTGTTGAGAAGATTGTTAAGCATTTTTGGCAATCAATCTTTATTGGTGTTGGTAACGCTCATACGAACTTAATTTCTTACTAGAAGACGCCTGAAGATGTCTCTCCAATTTTTATTTGCTTTATATTTTAACCAGTAAATCTTTTTAACAACATTTTGAATTAAATTGTTGTTAAAAATACTATTGCTTCAACTATTACTCTCCCTTATCTGTATCAAATGGTGAATTGCATATCAATGCAGTGAATCTTGATCATTTGCTATTTAAAAAAAATATTTTTTGCCTACAATACTTGTTTTACATGTGAAAAAAAATCATCAAAAATTCTGGCAGCTTATTGTTGTACTCTTACATAGTAAATTTCGGAGATAATATTAAACGTGAGATATCGTTGTGTTGTCAGATTATACTTTGCTACGGAAGCCAAGCTTAATCTTCTTTTGTGGGACAAAAACTTCTCGTATATGTATAATGATGGAGGATTAGAGCGGTTTCAAGTGTTTACATACTGTTGAATAAACAGGTAAATAATTAATAAATTAAGTCATTTTCTAAATACGTATTTATGGCTTTGTTATTTTCAGAATTTTTTGTGAGTATAGTATTTTCATTAAAATTTCCAACCAATTATTGTATTAATAAGACTGTATCATTATTTTTTGTTCGAAAGAAAATCGAGGTAAAGAGTTTTGATTCGAATTTTTAATGCATATCTCTAGAACCGCAGCTTGCAGAATTTGATAAATATATCTTCCGAACAATGTATAAAAGTTTGTGTAGGCATGATTTCATTTCTTTCATGAAATTATATGATATAACAACAATAATTTTTATGAAAATACAGAAGAGTCTAATTATTATTTACATGTTTTGCAAAATTGCTTGACGAACAAAGTAAACAATATTACCAACATCAAGCAAAGGTCATAGTTATTTATTATAAATAAACAATAAAAACTGTGTTTATTATGAAGGTAAACCACCTTTATGTATAGAAATACATTATTACAAGACTCGTATATTACAAACTTTGAACTTACAAAATCTTTGGATCCGTTTACCTCAATACAAAATACTCCGCAATGGAGGTTTTCTGATATTACGAGTTAGTTGACAGGTGTTCTAGAAATAGGCCTAATATCGTAGTATTTTCCGAGCATAAAGGAAAGCATATATGTTTGGTTCACATCCTCGATTGTGGCAAGTTTCACACACGTTCGCTTCCATTCCGTGATTTCGTCGAGTTCACCAAATCTGAATTTCAATGGGTCTTGGGTTGTGGTTTATCTTCTTAATATTTATTTCAGATCCACTGAAATGAAATCGTACGTTTGATATGAAAATAACTAACCAACATTACCTTTGTATATGGATCTATTATGTGCCACGGAAATACCTTTCAAACTTTTCATAAAGCCTTGTGAAAAGTACCCAAATCTTACTAAGTCTTGAATAAGGTACCTGTATTCAATTATTACAGAATTTTGTGTACCAAAATACCTACCCATACTTTGGTTACATTTAAATGAAAAGTTTAAAATGTATAGTTCTTCATTTCTTATTCTCATCATCAATCATTTTATTGATTGTTAAAAAAAATATTTGTGATTCAAAGTTTGAGTATTAAAATAACATTTTAAATAAATAATATTCACAACTACGTATAATGATACTTTCTTTCATTTGCTATTCTGTCTGGTTAGTACACGATTTTTTTTATAAAAAACTAAAAGTTAAGTAAAATGATTTTTTATCATATATTTTTTTTTAATAAAACCGCCGTTCTTTTGCGTTTACAATAATTCGTAGGGACCTTGCAGTGAAAGCCCCCTTTCCCTAGACTGTTTTAAAGACTATTGAATCTTTTTTCAGTCCAGCACAACTCTACCGATTTTTTAAAGCTAATCCACGAAATTTAATAGATTCAGTTTTAACTGGAAAAAGCGGAAGAAAAGAAGGTTAAATACGCGACCAAATGCTTTCATTGCCCCTATCACTGTCTCGGCTCTAAGATTGTCATAAATACATTCACCCCAACCTGCTCAAGGAGCTGGCCCAAATTTATAGTTATAGGGATATTAGTAATTCTACCTCTTTTTTAGTAGTTAGTTACAACCACCACCCGCCCAACCACAGCTTCCCGCCCGCCCCCCGTCAACCACGCCCAGAGAAGACGCGGCAGCAACCTCGGCCGAGTTTAAACCACAACATATAATATTCAACCAGTCATCCTATCTGGCGGACCTATTTCATGCGTCCCCTGCCGCACCCTATCCACATCCTAACCAAAACAAGTCACAGTCATACGCAAACATATGAGAAAGAAGGACTCCACCAAGGAACACCCACGCCAGTCCCCAGAAACGCAGCCCCGAGGGACTCAGGCAAACGAGGGCGACCAGACGGGGACTACCCCACTAAATCTATTGTTAGTGTTATCATAACTACTCCCTTTTATGGGAATGAACGGAACGAATGTCGTAGGGACCTACACAAGTCCACTAGGGTTAGGCATTTATATTGCGAAATTGTATTGTTTTAAGCTATAGTATTGGTCACTAATGATCCAAAATGTCAGCCAAATTCCACCGTTACGTTAAACGAAATTTTCAAAATAAAAGGGAATTCGTATTTTCAATTTTATTAAAAATATAAAAAAATTATCAATTGAGTCATCTACAACTCTGGTCATACGTATGATCCAATTTTTTCGTTTAAGCGAGAAATGTGTTGTACGGTAAAAAAGAACGGCTCAAGATTTAGGATATTAAGTTTACAATAGTTTTAGACTGTATATTTTTTTGAAATATTTTAAAATAACGAATTCCAAATCGCGGTTAACTCTACTATGGAATTTAGTCGCCATTTTGAATATAGATTACCAGTGATCCTACTTAAGGTTTGAGAAATATAATTCCGAGAGTTTCTGTATATTTTGACTTAGACTAATCCTACCGGCCTATATATATTATGTATATCATTCAAGTATAAATATTATAAGAAAATAAACTTCTAAGGTTCCACAACTCAATCTAAGCTCTGTATAGTTTATTGTCGTTTCAAACACTCTTTATTTTATGGTCGCATTAAATTGCTTCACTTATTACATCACATATTAGGTGTATTAAAATATGTTTATGGTATAAGTATATTAATTGAAAGACGATGCACTTGCAAAGTCTTTTCTAAATGCAAAAAAAGTTTTATGTATTTTTATATTGACGCAAAGAACATCATGAGCATAAAATGAGAGGAGCACAGTTAACACCGACGCTGTGCAAGTGCGTTTCCTGCAAGGTATTAGACTCGCCCCAATACGTTTAGGATTTAAATTAAACTCTTTGGAAGTATTTTCGGTTATAATTTATTACTGACGAATAAATTTCGTGCGGCTTTTTTTTAAAAATAATCTCAGCACCAATAAATATCCATTAACAAACATTAATAAAACGATATTGTCATGTTTGTGTATTGCAATAAGCGTCATGTATATTTTGGATTTCAATTGATTATTTTTTTTATTTTTTTTTTTTTTTTTTTTTTTATTTTTTTTTTTTAAGAAAATAAAACATAACATTAGAAAAAACAAAAATAATGCCGTCCCGATAAACCGCAATTTTGCCGTTTGTCATCAGGAGCCATTAGCAAAAAATAGATTTATCTTAGAAATACAACAAAAATAAAAAAAGTTCACAAAATATACATAAAAGGAATAGAGATAATGCAATGGTGAATCAATATATATAAATTATGGTACATCAATATAAAAAAGTTCTATCTTCCAACCAAACCCTTAGAATAGAAATAATTTTATTTGCATTATTGCACGATTTAAGTTCATAGGGCAACATATTAAATATTTTGGGAATTAAGTATTCTAGAGTTTTCTGCCCGTACTTATTTTTTGTTTTTTTTGGGCACAATTAATCCCTCCATGGATGTGAATCTAGTTGTATATGTGTGATATAATTTATTTTTTATATGTGTTATCAGACATATTTTGACAAATGATTCTATTCCACAGTAATCCCTTCACAGGTAATACTTTTAAATATTTAAACATTGTTGGAACATTATGTCTTTGACTAAATATATTTGGTGGTACAATTAATTTGGCAAGGGCATTTTGAACGTTTTGAACATGTTTGACGTTAGTTGTTAGTTGCAATCGATAATTTCTATTTTAATAAAAACACTTTTCTCTAATTTTTCTATCCTTACTAAAAAAGCAGCTATTATTAACTAGCTCAAAATTTTGTTTGTATGTAAAAATGTATTTAAGAGTTAAAATTTATTTTTACAATAATTTAAAACACACTGTTTCACAAAATACAACAAAATAAAAATCTTAAATATCCGTAACATTGTCATAACGAGGATGTTAAATTTACGTGAGCAGTAGATCACGTTTTAACGGGCAATTTCCCCTTTACGACCAAAATAATAAAATTAGCCTCTAATTTCTTGAGCAGCCTTAATGCCCCCCGACGACATTAACGGCCCCGAAACATCGTTAATCAATACCTTATTCGTAAAAACCGTTTTCACTTTGAACCCCTCTTACATTAAACAGCTCATAACACCTTGTATACAAAATAAGAAATTAAATAAGGTAATAATATAGATATTTTATAGTCAATTTTTTATTAAACTGAAGATAGATAGGTATGTTCTAAAATGTTTATTTATTTATTTATTTAAAACTTCATGTACAATTACATAGCAAAAGTACAAGAACGCGGGCGGGCTGATTATATGTATGTAAATATATGTATGCTTTTAGGGTTTATTTTGATATTTGCATTTAAGGGATTCCGAAACAATTTTTTTACAATGCATACATAATACAGGTTTTATAAACTGTATCTCAGTTAGTCGAACCTCTTAGGTTTTTCTTTAGTTGTTTTCACATAGAAAAATATAGATAGAAATAGATAGATAGAAAAACACAGTGAAAAAGGACGTATTTTTATAATGAATAAACCCTATAAATTGTGTTTCATCATCTGTGAATCATTATCATCATTCCAAATCCTCTCTTTTTTGTGACGTATATGAATTCCTAAATCTTTTTTCAAGATAAGCAATACTGCAGTCACTTCTCATGAATCCTCCAAGTCAAGCCAACGCTCTGAAGTAAAATGGACGGACATCCAGAATGAAGGCAACCTGATGCCTTGTAAAATAGGCTAGTAAACATATATGTAGTTTAGTTGCAGAAACACTGTTGCCGAATGACATTTGACGCCAAAGGTAGCCGCATCCGTTGCTTCACTTTGTGTTCCTTACGAAGTAAAACCACTACACACCTAATATTCTTTTGAAACACTTATCCTCAAAACTCAAAAGCCTGCTATTTTGGGCCTTTATTAAGTACCACAATCTGCAGCCATAGAGGAAAAATATGTGTAAACAGGCGTCAAAACGGCGGGATTTGGTTTTAACCGAGGAAAAAATCGAACTCCAGACATCCTTCATACTGTTGAATGCAGCGCCCGCTTATCGAAGCCACACTCCTAGTTTTTCTAAACGCTGCCATTTTCTATAATGTACACTCCCAGGTAAAAAAAAATACCACAGTTAGATCATTATTTATTACAATGTATTTTTTTCACGTGATTTTAAGAACGAAAGCTTTTCTATGGTAATTGTGAAAAGTCGAAAAAAAAAATACAAGCGAGAAAGGGAAGGAAAAAAACCAATTTCCGGAACCTGTTGAGATCGATGAAGATTGAGAAGAATGCAGATGAAGTATGAAGAATTGGGGTCAAAAGCTGTGAAAATCCAATCGTACTGTGAATATTGAATATAATATTATATTTCGATTTATGCTATGTACACTAGTGGGTTAAACTGGTTAAATTCTTCGACTTTTACACATTTATAATAATATACAGCCAAAAGATTTAAGCGTGTTTTTAAATATTTTTTATAGTTAAAAAATATGTATTATGGGTCATTTTACATTATTCAATTCCCTTTATTTATTTTTGGATAATTTATACAGTATTATTTATGCACACGTATTCCACATATAACGTAGATTTTTTTAACACATAAAAAAGTGCTTCATTAAGAACGTTACGATTTTGCAAAAAAACGTCTACGCCATAGATCCCATCTAGAATCACCGCTGAAAATGAGAAGAAAAAGTATCGGTCACTTTAATTTTTTAAATACTAGGTTGATTAAATTGTTAAATAATTTATATGAATTTTATGGTGCATTTTAGAAAAGTTTCGTTGTAAGTACAAGTAAACTCTTTAATTTTCTTCGTGATGAAAATATTTTAAAAATTAAATTCGGGGTACCGCTGAAATTCCTCATTATCCTAAAGAAGAAAAATAATATCGAATATCATTAAGGGGAGAGGTGAGTAAAAAATATATGGATTATAAAAAAAGGTGATTTACTACTGTTATCTCATTCCCTCTTAAAAAAAAATATATTGAAGAGAGTGAGAAAGTTATGTGATCTTAAATTTATTTGAGCATTGTTAACCTTGTATAATAAAACCATTCGATTTCTGATATCTCAGGGGTTTTTTTCGTCATTTTTGGGCCCATTATGCTTGATTTGCATGTAAATTACTGTAGAAGAGTTGACTAAGCAACGCAACCCTATAATCCAGTATCTTACATTATCCACACATATATATATATATATATATATATATAATATATCATTCTTGGTTAACCCTGCTAACGAGAAATGTCCAACACTAAGAATATGAAAGTACATTAAAATAACTGAGGTTTTTTAAAAGGAAATAATTCAAACTTAATGGGGTGGGAAGCTATTGGCAATATAATTTTACAAATATGTTCAAAACTTTATTATGAGAAGATATGGTTTTGGCATATTTACTTATTTTTATTTATTTCACGTACAATATATAAATTGGCATGCGCGTATGCAAAAATGTATGAATCTGGAGAAAGCAAGGGAAGTATGCCAGGACAGAGTGGTGTGCCATCCTACCCATTCTGCCTACCCCTTCAGGGAAACGGCGTGATGGTAAGTTAGTTAATTAGTTGGTTTATACAAATTATGGATAATGTATAGCTTTCAGGTCCCGATTTATACAAATAATGTAGTACTACTATGAGCCCTCAGGCCAAATTTAAAGTAGGTATAAAGTTATTTAAAATTTGCATCTAAGAGTATCTATTTGTATTTGTAGAATCTTCTTATTGCTTTTAGTTCGCTGAGCATGTGGATGCAAAAGTTGTTGAACCGATTGACGTGGGTGGGGATATATTCGTCGTGAATCTCTATCTTAATAGAGTCAACCGAACTTTTATTGGTTTTCTTTCATTGCATTGGTTGCTTGTATATGCATTTCCGCCGATATGTAAGTTCTCCTGATATTTGTTTAACTAATTTCTCTGCAATAACAAATCATGTAAATTTCTTTTAGTGGCTCTCCAGATTATGATCACTAGATTTGAATATGACTAACTAATCATCACACCAGGGAAGATAGAACGATTTCTACTTTTTTGCACAATTATACTTAATTAGAATGTATGTAAAATAAAAGTTTAAATATTAGGATATATCGCGTTATCACGATATAAAATATAAAATTCTTATTAAAATAAATGTTTTTTTCTAAAACAATTATTTCATTGAATATACGATAACAGACCGTAAAAATTATAAAACAAATTTACACAACGTTCTATAAGGATGAATTTCACAACACAGATGTTTTTTCGCAATTCTCTTTCGAATAAATTTTTTCTTATGATATTTTCTCGACAAAAACGAAGTATGATATTTTCAATTACTCTTCATATTTTTTATAAAATTCCTAAATTATGTTTTGCGGAGATTTATTACCCACTTTACACCCAAATTAATTCGCAAATTATCTTCAAGCTTCCTGACTACCTTTTTGACGTTATTGCAACCAGCGTAATAACAAGCAAAGATTCATAAGGGTGCGAAATGCTTTTATATATTTTTTTATCTGTAGCGATAAATTCGACATAAAAAAACATAATATTAAATCCGCTACCTTCGTGGAGCACATGGACTCCACAAAATTTCTCCGAGATAAGCGGTTTAACGCCAGCTCCCGTGCGTCTCTTCTTATTATGCGTACGAGTTAGTATGAAAAGTAAATAATATTGTTTTTCAGTTAAATGAGTAGGAAATCGGTTGCACAGATAAATTTTGGTTTTGTGGTCACTGAGTTCAAAATGTTTTCATCTCCATAAATTTCACGAGCACAAAACACAGAGATAACACGCTTACTCCTTAATTCCCCAGCAGAACCCTTCGAATATTTTAAATTCGTGAACTTACCCTGCTTTGGCTGCCAGCCAAAATTGATGGTGACCCCGAGAAGGCACCATGAGTACTCCGGATTGATATATTGCATGGTAGCGAGGAATGTATCGATGGAAGTGATTGATCTCTCTCTGTTTTAGTGTTGTGGACAGCGTGTGGTTTATCTGTCTATAAACTGCCACCAAAGCACTATTAAATACATGCACAAAAAATTGGCCCATGTGATCGATGATACTAGATGTGAAGAATATGCATGTGCATCCGTAATATGTTTAAAGAAAAAGACGTATATTTATAGTGTAAAAACTAAAAATTATATGGATATTTCACAGAGAAAATCTAAGGAAATTATCTGAAATTGTATGTGTGTTGACAAACATTTAATTTTTCTTTCTATACTTTTTTAAATCGTTATACTAACATAACTATGTATTCATGTATGATTTATTATTGTATTGTATTTAGTATGATTTGTATTTAGAATGAATTGGATTTTTTTTCCTTATGTAATGTTCTAAATAACTGAAATAAATAAATAAATATCTCTGTTATCACTATAGTTATTATAGTAACAGAGACAAGGAGATAATTAACATAAATATTGTGAAATTACGTGTGTAGATGAATTATTATTTAAATGATAAAAGTGAAAGTTATGGAAAAGATTAAACTCTTTGAAAAAGCTTCTTATATAACAACAAACTTTTTTTGCGGTTAACGTAGTCTCTAGGCTGATTTAGAAAATCCTGGCTTTAAGTATTAATTAGTATTTTATGCGTAACGTAAATAGTAAAAAAAAGTTCTCTTCCGTTTCAAATATTTCGACCACCCCGACAAAGGATTCGTAATTACAGGGATTCTAATGAATTAAAGAACTAATTAGCAAAATCAACAAATTCTGATAAAGTTTGTTTTCTGTAATACTTTTATCAACTAATTAGAAAATTAAAAAGACGGAAGAAAATCAGTCCACCAAACTTGAACGTTTGTTTTCTCGTATTTAACTAATTTCATTATCTTTAAAGTGAAGTTTATAAACTTACTGCCAAACTTTTCTTTTACTCAATCATACCAAGTATAGATTTATGTTTTCCTTTGTTTCAAAGAAAAAATACTTAATGTGTCTCGTTTCTTTTTGATGGAAATTTAAGAGCGATATTCATTTTACATCCATTACTTAAAATAAAATAAGGAGAAAAATTATAAATTAGAAACCTGGTTTTTTACTTGAACAACGTAAAATTACACAATGTTTTAAATAAAAATATTCTATAATTTGGAGAGTCCAGGTTCGATTCTCGATGAGAACACAAAAATCAAAGTGTTTTTTTTAGAACAATCATTTTTTTTGGGCATTTAGATGCCCATGATATTTTAACACTACACTGTTGTCTACAGAAAATTCTAAACCAATATTGGCTTCTTTTCACCTCTTGTATAATTATAATTCTTAAATTATTATATGCAGGTTTCTAGATAAAGTCTAAGTTGATTTTTGGTCGTTAATGTAAATTTTTGAGAGTTTCATAAACCTGTTAATTAAAAAAAAAAAACGTTTTAGGAAAAAAAATATTAAAATAATCTTCTGCACAAAAGTATAATAGTTTTTGAGTTACATAATAATTACAAATATTCGCGTTGTTAGAATAAAACTCAAGTGGATATATTATAAACGTTGTTAATTCATTAACTAATTTCAATACCCTGGGTAATGTTTTCAGGATATCTAACAATCCCTTTGTTCTTCTCTTCTCCCTTATAAAAGGGAAGATACCAAACAATAGAAGTTTCATGCTAATATCTTTTGATACACAATTTAGAATTCTTTGTTTTAAACCGTGTTAAAATTAAGTGCACATCCAAAATCTGTAATCTTCAAAGGGATGAAAAATGAAGATTTGGTTAAATTGGTATTTGAGGTTTTTGAATAAAACGACATTAATACATTAGTTTATTTTTATACAGCTCAAAACAGAAAAAAGATTCTGGTTCTATTACCACTTATTATTTTTGATAAGCATTTAGCTTATTCAGGGAATTTTCTTGGTGCATAGCGCACTGCATTGATGTACTATGTGCAGTGTTTCTGAATAATGTTTATTACACTAAGGTTATTATTGATCAGTCTTACGCTTCAGTGCAAGTCTAAAATATCACAATGAAAAATCACATTCAACTTTCAAACAACGCGTCGATCATCCTATCGTCGCGACGATAGGATGATGATGTCCTAACAAGGCGAAACAGCTATCACAACATAAAATATTTATGTCGATAGAACAGGAAATCTAGAGGTGATTTAACAGCAGTTTGTTAAGGAGTTCTATGATATAGTAAATGCCACCTTAATTGATATATATAGGTAATTATCTGAAAAAAATGGGTGGATTTTAATTTTTTCATTTAATAGATTCTTTTATAAAAATATTATGTTCAATCATATTATAATCCAGCACGAACTTACCAAGTTTAAGAAATCTTCCCATCCAATTTTATGTTGCTGAAAATTTGTCAGACATACATTGCCGCCTTGGTTACTTACTGTACGACTCAAATGGATAACCATTTTAATTAATTGTTCGTAATTAAAAACATATTTTTAGAAAGCCAGTTTCTGCGGATGTTAAAAAAATATATTATCATCTTAGAAAAAAGCTCATACTTTTACATTTTTTGCTGTACTTGGTAAGTGTCGGAATTATATGTTAATGTATAGAAAATTCACACAGAATAATGAAAACTGTGCAAGATACATTTTATTTTTTAAAAATGCGCACACTAGAGTATCTTTTATCTCGTTGTAAACTTTTCCATGCCGAGCTGAAAATGTTTTACTTTTTCCGCAAAAAGTTGGCTTCACAAAGTGTAATAATCGTTAACGAATATTTAGAACACAACTGGTTTATACGTGGAAAGGTAGAAAACTGCACAAATAGTGAGGTGTTTATTTTGTAAAACTAATAAACGAGCGTGAAGTTTGAAATTTGAACACCCATGAAATAAGCCAACATACTATAGCAACTAGATAACTGTTATATACCTGGTGTATGCAGTGTCCCATGCACCATTTGGTGCGGATAAGGGAATTTAGTAGTAGTTTGCAGCTGTGGTCTATCGAATGAGTTATACAAATCACAAATTAATAAACTATTATTTACCAAAGTACTACGTAAACAAATCACAGTTTTGGATGTAGTCATTCCACTGTCTATCTTTATGTTTATTTAAACTATTTAATCGTATGGCTTAAACGTGTAAAAGGTTTTTAATTGATCAATAGTTTGTTAAATGTTCTAATATACCATAAGTCTGGTTTTATCATTGGCAATAAATCAGTTGGGAAATTTCCGGAAGCAGGCTCTTGTTGTTCCAGGTAACTTTGTATCCCTTTTCAATTCCAACCTTCTCAGTAATGGAAAAGTCTTACCGGTAAATACTTAATACTTAATACATGTACATATATCGTTATTTATTTAACTGGACTCTGCATTTAAACAAATATCAACAAATTAAGCCTGGACACGTTGTTTGTATCAGACAAATTATGTTGAAAATAACTAGTTAGTTAGATAGTTTAATTTCTAACTATCCTTAATGCGACAATGAATTTTATTACGTATAATATTTTATTTGTAGCATTCACATGAGAACCCAAAGGATGAACGCTTCATTCACATTTTCTCAAAGGAAATTTAAGTAAGTACGATTATCATTTTGAATGTGTAAAAATACTTGTAGACAACTATTGGGTTTTACGAACCAATGATGGGCGTTCATCAATCATGATTGATAATAATGATATTTTTAAAAATCTTAACAAGTACAGAGAAGTTCTGGAGACGAATATGGATTATTTAGGCGTTAACAGGGCTTATACTTTTAAGTCATAAGCTCCGTAAAACCTACGATAGGTATTCGTGTCCAGAGCTTCCTATCTGTTAAGATTTCGATAAAAAAACTGTAATTGTTTGGTATGATAAATAAATGCTAAGCTTAGCAGTAGACTTCTAAACTACTACTACTACCTTTCTTATTATTTTAAGCACTGTGTATGTGTGTATATTCACTTAACTTCAACTGTTATTAATCAAAACCCGTTATCGGTCATGCAAACTAATGTTCCAGATCTCATATTATTTTACTCTTTAATGAATGTGTTGGTTTTGTAAATAAATAAATACTACTCTACCCTATCCGCACCCACTGGTGCATAGGGCACTGCATTAATACATAAATGTTGTCTCATTTCTTCTCATTGATCACATATGAAATATTTTAATGTGAAAACTGAGTTCGAATAAATACATAAAGGTAAAAACGATTTGATATATTTACCGTTGGTTCAAAGCTTAACTCGCTAATCTGCAAAAATGCTGTTTTAAAAAATTAAGGTTTCAAGTTTAAAACTACCTAGTATCAAAATGGTAAAAAAGTAATCATGTTTCGTTTGAAAAAGATTTATAATGGCAAATTTCAATTACAAAACTCAATATCTTAAGGCTCCACCTTAGGGCAGAGTTGAAAATTTTGTTTTTAAAAATTATATTCCGGATTTATTGAGAGCTTTGTAAAAATTATCGCTTAAATTTCAAATTAATTTCCATGGAAATACCTTAATCGAAGTTTTTCTGGATAACTAAAGATGATAGCAAAACAGAAATAATTAATTATTGTAAAATCATTATACATCACATGATATTTTAGAGAATCTGATTGCCGCTTCTTATTTTATTCTGTTCCGTAAAAAAAAAAAACGTTTTGTGGCTATATTTTTAGCAAATTTAACAGATTTGTGATTCTTAAATTGGACCTATTTAAGTGATATTAATTCTTGGAGTTAATTTGTGTTCAAATATCTCTTACTTTTTGAGCTGAAGATTTTCTTTAAAAATCTGCAATAAAAATTACAAATTTAAGTTCGATGTCAGAGTAACAAATGCTCGTCTGAGATCAAAGTGCAATAATGGCTCTATCAAAATGAAAATCTTTGTGATAAGTGTTGAATTACGGTCCTAGACTGATTAATAGTCGGATTCAAGTAAGTAAAGGTATCCGACTAATAACTCCTTAGCCTTTACTCGGTATAAAGAATTGCGAATTTTTATCAACGTTCAGTTCAGTAATTTCAAATCAGAATGAAACACAAAATGTGTTAATTAAAAGACAGTGATTTGGTTACTACGAAAATCTAAAATACTTTTTAACACTAAAAATGTACAAACATCATATTATATGTAGGCATCTTCTACTAACTTCATCTTTCTCAAGTTCGCTCCTATGTGGACCACGTAGACACCACAAAATGACTTCAAGAGACCCTGTTACTCTTGCTCGCTTGCCTCTTCCCATGTCAATCCCGCATCCCTCAACTTCGCTGAATACATCCCATAGGTATAGATCTACGATATTATGAGGCTTAGCTGATTGTCAAAATGTGTTTCGTTAATTGTGTTTTTATAGATCGACAAGAAAACCACCATATCTATTATTAACTATTACTTTATCCCCTTTTTTTCTCTTCTTTGTTTCAATGATGATGTCTACTGTTAATACTGTTATCTGCTTGTTACTAAAATACTGAATTTAATTAGTATATTATTAGCACTCTTTTATGATAGCTAGCTATAAAATCACATAAAATCTACAATTCAAAGCATTTAAATAAAAAATCAACTATCGTATGTGTACATAAGTTCTGTCAATTTTATACGTAGTATGAAAATGATTCTAGATTTTTGGAGTTATTTGTCATTATTTTATTTTGCAATAGCTGTTTCAAATCGTCAGGGTATTTTGGTAAATGCAAATTGTGGTATTCAATACCAAAAACAATATGGTAGAAATTCATGCAGGGTTATTTAAATTATTAATTTTATGCTAAATTTGAAACCCATCGTAATAGTTACCTAATCCACTTTAAACCAGTAGTCAATTAATACCTAATCAATTAAACCACCATTACTCATTCGTAATTAGGAAAACTGTACCTGCCTACAAATTATGGACACAATGCTTAAACAGTTTTAAATTACGTCAGGTAATGAATAAATATAATCAATTCAGTTTGTCAGGTTGATTCACGTTTTGTGTGAATTGTTTAGTGAACTAATTATGGAAATGTAAAGTAGTAAATGTAAAATGTAATGTTAAGTGTAATGTGGAGATTTAAATCAGTAAACTTTTCATTCAATCCAATAGGGTTCTTTCCGATAGCATGAATATCCTTGAAAAAGTTATAAATATTCAAAGTATATTTTTACAATTCCAACGATATAAAACACAATGATCAAAAATGTTGTTTTTATTTATAAATTTATTTGTTAAAAACACGAAATTACGAGTGACTTTTAACGCCCGTTATTGGCTAATGACGTCATACCCGTCCATTATGAAAGGCGTGAAATTCATTACGAAGTGAGCGCCCATATTGATGTGACGTCACACCGCATGCGCGCCAAATGGAGGATTTTTCGAGCGATTTGAAAAAGCGCTATTTCAAACCGCGCTAGAAAATTCATATGACATCGTAGAAATAAAAAAAAAAATCCTGGATATTGTTATTTTTCAATCAATTTTTTGAAATAAAAAATCGGAGAGAACCCAATTATTGTATGTATTTTTCAAACCAATAGAAGTTCCGCACTGGGGCGTGCCATACATAATCGAAGCTGTGACTTCATTGCATAGTAGTCGCACTAACCACTGCAACGCGAGGCGGACTTAATAAAATAACTCGATATAAACAAAATGAAAAAAACTGCATTTTCATCCCCTGAGTAAAAGTTGGAGATTTCCGTTTTGGTAACGCCCAGTTACATCACTATTCCCAAAGGAACTTTTCAGCATAGATTTAAATGTTTAAACAGCATATCGGTTTGTGACAAAATTTTATACAAAAAGAAATGAGAAAAAAGAATAATACCGGTCCCAAAATGAGTTTTTATAACTCCTGGGAATATAATACATGTATGTTTTATAAGATTTTTTTAAAGAAATAAAGAATCAGTGTTAGTCGCTAAGTTAGTTAGTCTTTCAAACAAATTGACGGTCTCTGTTAAGAGAATAGTTACAGAACGCCACAACTATAAAACAAGTAAATTAATGTGTGCCGTTTGTCAGTTCTTAGGATGTGACAACTGTTCATGGGAGCACATATTGACAGTACTAGCTTCCGTTGGGGTGCGCGGTGGCGCCAATTGTCAACGCGTGAAATTTATTTGACCACATTCTGTATGGTTGAGAGATACTTATGAATATTTACTCAGCAATTCGTCGAATTAAGTGTTGAATTGCTCGACAAACATGCTGTCCTAGGGTAGATATATGTTTTCTAAAAGCTCATGTATTTTGGTAAAAAATCAATTTGTGGTGTGTATTATTTATTTATTTATTCTTAAAATAGTACATACCTAATGGTTTACGTATGTCCTAATATTAACACTTATTAGTTTGTACAAATAGCAAAACCTTAAACATAATTATCTAATATTAATTGAAATATATTTTCTTAATCTTAAATAAAATTCACATTTTTTCATTTTTTATATCTTCTGGAATTCCTTCATACATTTTTACTGCTCTCGGTGCATCAGAGAATTTTGCGATTTAGCTTTTTTCCGAAATGGTAGCCTTAGTTTATTTTTATTTCTAGTTTTTCATAGCCATGTTCATTTTGTTTCATTGGTTTTATATAAAAAAAAAAGTATTAACCGTAATTGAAACATAATAAAGCAATACTCCAACTCATGGTTTTGTAAAAATTACCGTAATATCACATTACAATGAATAGATAGGTACCTACAATAATACAGGTTCGCAATTTTACGTTGGATTTATTTTTAATTAGTGAACGTGTTACAAAAATACGTTATAGATACAGAAAATATAGTAAAAAACCCCCAGAGCAATAACATAAAAAAAATGGGCGATATTTACCGAGGAGAGCATTTCACAGATTTAATGTTTTTTTTTTTTTTGAATTAATTAATAAATTTATAACAATTCAAACAATAATAATTTACACACACACTTAAACAATGTCACTCATTAATAGTATAACAAAAAATGGTATATATGAGTATGACAATTATTGTTGTGATTTCTTGAGTCTTGAGCACAGTACCTTATAATAGCTTAATACACATCAATTATTAAATAGGGTGACAATGGTTTCAGGATCCAATGTTTTAATAAAAAAAATAATTCTCTTTTTAAGTAATGAAAAGTTTGGTATTTCGCGTATTTTTTTTGGCAATAAGTTGTACAACTTGGGCCCCTGATATGCGTAGGATCTTTGCCCGTATGTTGTTTTCATTTTTGGGAGTGGCTGCAATTCTTCGGTAACTCCCCGTGTCTTGATTATGCTTTTTGTTATGGTGGTTTTATTTAATTAATGTAGCAATATTTAAAATATCTTAATATGTGAAAATATATGTTCTCCTTTGTGGCTGCAATTTGTAGAACCTAATCAGGACCCAAAATAGCAGACTTTTAAGTTTTGAAAATAGGTGTCTTAGAAGAACATTAGGTAAGCGGTTTGATTTTGTAAGGAATACAAAGGTTAGTCAACGGAAGCAGAAACCTTTGGTATCTACTGTCATCCGACGAAGACGTTTCAGCTGACTAGGTCATATCAGGTTCATTAGGTTGATGAAGATGACGATTTATTTATTTATTTTTACCACAGGTTAACTCAATTAATTAAAGATCAACTGTTACAGCCTTTCTATGAACTTGTTTTATTACTTAAGTTTAGAAGAAGAAGATTAGTATTTTCATCTAAGGTATGTAACATAGTTACACGGATTGGAAGGTATTATAGTAAGTTTGATGGGTGAAGGATTAAGGGTTTAAATTAGGACAGGCGAACTTCTGATTTATAGATGAAAGTTGAAACTAGTTAGTATTCTGAGAGGCTTTAGTTTACATGGTCCCATACATGTCGAACCCTCAAGCTTCGGAACAAGAAACGTAAATAAAAAAATATACCTTTCCTAACGTATATACGTTACATTACATAAGTGACGTATTATGATTTGTTTTATATAGGTATTACCTTTGAACAAGAATTCAATAGAAGGGGCGTTTCCATGCAAATTTTCTAAAAATATACGCTTCCTAGGTTTAATTTCATAACACCACTTATTATCAAATTCCACCGTCTAAAGACTCCAGCACTTGGGCCAATACACAAAACGTGTGACGTAGATGTCTAGTGATGACGTAGATGCCTATTGATAACGTAGTGAGTGACGTAGTGGGTAACTAGACACCACAGACACGGTAGTATTTTTAAAGTATGGAATGTCACTTCTCTGAAATTCTTGTTCGAAGAGTATAACCGGTTTAAGTAATAGTTTATTTTACACTGACACTGAGATAATGAAAAATTTAGAAGGGAATATGGATATACATTTATACAGGCATTTACAGGCTTATGAACTGTTGATGTCAATTCTAATTGAATGCAAGTCAGTCATAGGTAAAATCCGGTCTATAAGAACTGGCGTAAGACTGATCATTTTGTCATAATTAACACTGCACTTGATGTACTAAAAAAAGATCAATGTGCATCATCAGGTGCAGATATGGGACGATTTTAATAAATCACTCACGTTATTAAAACATGCAGTTTAGGTTAGGTTAGGTTAGGTAGGCACCATACTAAGTTTACCAATACAGTAGCCTATTATGCGTGCTTTTTTTTACCGAATTTTGAATAAATTTACCAAAAGCTCGAAAAATTTCAGTGTAACTAATTTAACAAATCACGACAAATCATTAGCTTTAAAAAAAATAAACTAATAATGTACGATTAAAAAAAGTATTTTCCCTTTTAAATGGGAAACCTGTCAAAGTTCAATTAGAACTGGTGTACAAAAAGGTAACTTTTGTGCTCAAATATTTCACAGTGAATGAAATTTAAAAAAAAACTTTGCTTTTAAGCACTTACCTACTTTATGGAGATGTCGACAAGAATCAAAATTTAGTTTTTTATACTAACATACATATAAAATAAGTAGGCGTTAAAACTAGAATCTCAAAAAATCTTAAGTTTATAATTAATAACAAACAGTCACGTCATTTGTTAAATATTAGGATGATATAAAAAATAACTAGCTTATTCTTATGAATTAACATAAAAATTACCAAAAAGTGTATAAACTTTCGAATCTGTACCATAATTTTGTACCATCTGCCTTGAAATATAGTAGTGAAGCGTCTGACTACCCAGCACAACGTCGCGAGATCGATTCCCAAGGGGCTTAATATGAAATATTGATTTAATTGTGATTTTTGATATAAAATATTTCTATACCGATTTCTGATACCTTGGGCTGGTACTGAAGTGATAGACTGATCATCTTGTCTTCGTGTATAAAAAAACGAATAAGATAGGTACACAGCACGGTCCTGAGCGCCCTAAGATAGTAAGTTTCCGGTGCGGGCGAAGTACCGCTTGAGGGAAAGTAAATTGCCCCGCGCGCTCTGCGGGAAAAAAATCGCTATTAAAATCAGTCGAAAATGGATCTAGGGGAAACGGTTGTGTGTATGCATCAATTCACAGAGCAATTATTAGCAATGGCCAGGCCTTACAAGTGAAAAGCACAAAGATACCGATTTGGGACAAACATTGTAAAAATATGGGATAGCTCGGATAACAGTGAGCGCACCCAGATACTAGTTCATATTATGTTACATTTTTGTTTGCGGGAATCGCCCCGAAAGTTACGATTTTTTGCCCGCCGCGATAATTTGACCGCTAGTGCGCACGCTCCTAGTTTGACCCCATGTCTTGCGGGTAAACTATTGCGCGGGTAAATATAACAGTGCGCGCCAGCCTACGTGATGCACGTAGGCATTGCTCTACGCATCATTATTTGCGGATGAGGAAAAGTTACAGTAGTGTATTTTATTTCATGTTTTATTTTCACTAGAGTATCCATTCACTTGGTTTTGATTAAACTTTTCGTTTGAATGTAATATTTACGTTCTAAAAGAGAAATCATGTCAAAGGGTTCGCAAAATGTAAAGAAAAGGGTTTTAATTGATTCCAAGTAAACCAATATTTATTATTTATGAGTTTAAGATAGTGATAAGATAAAACGGTAAATTGGCATTTTGACATAGATAATGCATTAGTAAAGAAATTTGCTGGTGACAGTTTTTCAGAATTATTTATCTGCATTAACCCATTTGTAATTAGAAGTGATCCTTATTCTTGGTAAAGAAATTAGTAATTATGTTCACTAATTATTATTTGATGAAAGCATATCAGAAAGTCTTTGCAGAGAAATAAAATAAAGGTTGCTCCTGAGCCCAGTGTTTTCAAAATTATATTCCGGTTTTATTGACTGTTACAAAGTTTCTGGTAGACCGTCGATGACCATCTTTCGGATGTACTCAGCGGAGCTGATGGATGCGAGACTGACGTGAGAGTAGGTGAGAGAGCGGGCTAGCGATAGGGTCTCCTGGAGGGATCTAGTGGTGATCACATGCTCCACATAGGAGCGAACGTGGTGAAAGAAAAAGAAGAAGACAATGTTTCTAAAAAGTATCATTTGCTTCAAGCTATTTTCTAGGAAACGACAGAGGCAATGTATAATTGAAATTAAAATTTACAATTTCGGCATTTTCTTTTATATTAAATTAAAAGTAAAAAATTAAAATAAAATTAAACAATTGAACACAACACATTCTAAAGAATCTCTGTTTTTATTTTATTATCTTACTTAAAAAAATGGCACTTGGAGTAAAAACACAGTGCCCTATTCACCATAAGTTAATAAGGTAATGTAGTTGCAAGTAGTATGACACAATCGCGATAAAATTACATCCAAATATTTATCATGTTTTGTCACACGCGACTATATACAATCAATATACCTATGAATAATACAGCATTATTACCTTTGACATAATATAGCATTATTACCTATGAAATAATATAGCATTATTACATGTGACATAATATAGCTTTTTGTGCCTATGAAATGTTATCCATAGGTATACAGTAGTTTCAACAGATGGCAGTAGTGAGCACAAATGACTTCTCTGTGGAAATGAAATTTACATGTGAATGTATTTTAAACCAACGCGAAAAGAAGCTGTTAATATTGTGTTGATATTGTACTAGAATTAAAGCGAAAATAAAAAAAAGGCATTATTACACGGACAATAATTATTATTATTTATTTAAAACTTCCTTTACAATTACATAGCAAGAGTTATTATATCAGTAATTATTATATATCATCTTAAAATACTGAAAAAACAACATTATGCACAATTATTTAGTATTAATTTTATATTTTATTTTAGCACAGTACATAATTTCCGTTAAAAAATAAGAAGAAATCAAAATGAACAAAATACGATGGTGTTTACTTGCTTCTACTCAGAATTTCCGAAAAAAAAAGTATTTTTAATTAAGTCGCTTTCGTTGCTTAAGTCGCTTCCATTCTAAAGGTGCGAAATTATATCAGTATTTTGGCATAAGAGAATGGTCGCATTAAAATAATCAAACAATAAAAAATATTTATAAAAAAAATAATATTAGAGCAATAAAACATGGCATATTTCTGCAAAACTTGTGCCACTATTATCGATCAGGTTCGATTTATATGTTGTACCTATAAACAATATGGACCTAACTACGTATATACAATTTCCTTGTATGAAATACGTTTAATAATTGAAATAAAATTGAAATTCGACAATCTTCATTCAGAAAACTGGAATTTAAAAAATTGGAAAAAACGTTTGAAAAAGAGCCATCTAAATAAATTCAGAAATTCTTCTAAGAAATTTTAACATGACCCACAACATGGTAATTACTTTGTTGCATATAATAAATTGGTATTTTTTACTTGTAGATAGATTTTCTTATTTAACTATACTCATAATTAACTTGTGCTATTTACAAAGAAAAATTAAAAATGCATTTGTTTGTTAACTCATTAAAGTATCGGATAATAACCACTGCATTATGAACAATTTTCGTATAAGTGGTTCAAATTATACGAGTACGAAAGTTTAATGTGTTAAATGAAAATAACCGTTAACAAGGGGAACCCATTGACATGATTTTTAAAGTAATTTTCTTAAGGAACTCGTAACAAAACCTTAATTTTTAACTACGGGACAGAGTACATAAATAAATAATCAATAAATAGGTTCTATGTCTTCTTAAACAAACCTAAAAGACACTATAATAGGTTTATTGAGAATGTTTTGAAAACGGCTAAGATGAAGAAAAATTACTCGAATTATCCTGTGAGTTTAAGACAGATCTGGCAACGCCAAGAAAAAAAAATCTGATATAAAGAGACTGAAAGAATTAAGTACGCTATCAAGAACAACAATGGTTATGTAGGTAATTTTATTTAAATTAACGACTAAAGTACGACACTTTCCGCTACATAAAAGTAATGTATTATGAAAAATGAGTAGGTAAGTACTACCTGTATTTTTATAACCGGGACGTGGTCCTAACTTGGAAAAAAGGACAGAAACTGACAGTCGTCTGCTTAGCTTGGAGACAGATTGTGGAATCCACGTGCTCCACCTAAATAGATGATAATAATTATGACACTGTCCAATGAAAATTAAGAAAAAAAAAAGTTTTGAGACTATCCCGGAGAAAGAAAATTTAAAAATCAGATTTTAATGATCCTTATTTTCTGACTTTTTGTGTCAAAAACTTGTAAATTTTTAAGCCTATCCTTCAAACACCTCCTTGAAAATAAGTTTCTTAAAATTCAAAAGTAATTAAAAAGTTTAAATCGTCACACAATTTACCTTATAAAACATAAAAAACTGGATATTGAATACGTAAGTAGTAGTTATTAATATCTACTATTTTATACATTCTAAATTTATTTTTATTTTACACAGTCTAAAAATGAGCAATGATTAAACACAATTATCATTTCAAATACTATTTTCAACACACCAGAGAAAAATGTTATTACTTGTATTAATTAAAGACTTGAATAAAAGATCTTTCGTTTCAGGACTTATTGGGATTTTTTATTGCGTCAGGTGCTTTGGTCCTCTAAGGTAAAATGACTTTTATATTTGCTGTGTTTTCAGAATAAAAAAATATGCTTTAAATGTATTACAAATGCTACTAATACTACTGATATTGTGTGCTAAACACTAACACTTTGTGCTTTAAAGCTTACGTTCTCGTTAGCTTTCAGACGGAGCAAACTGACGTTACAGTAACTGAAATATTCCTCTAGTCTAGTATATTTCTACGTAGCTATCAGTTCTTACATAATCCTCTTCACAACCAGCGTAATGCACTTATGTTATTACTTACACTCTCACAGAACGTTCCCAAGGGGTTGCACTTGCTTTGACCAATAATAATAATGTCTCTAGCATAAAGCTAAATTATCTCAGAAGATTAAGTTTCATATTACTAAGACTTGGCATTGCTGTCAAATTAATTTCATATTCATTACAATATTCGCACCCCAATAGTTAATGCTAAATTTAAAGTTATGAAGTATTTGAGAAATCTCCAGATTCAATTTTGTTATTTAAATATAGCTTGTTTTTTTAGAGCTCCGCGTCGCGTCATGAGCAAACAAGACTAGACTTTTATTTTAAATTGAACCAAAATTAGTTTTTACATCCGTTTATTTTGTTTTGCTTGAATAAATTAAGTTTGACTGAAGTAAAAGAATTATCTGTATTTATTAGTTTAATTCATTGGTGGCAAGGTAACAAGCTTTGACCTCTGCTCACTCCAATTAGTTTCTATAATGATGTGGTGGGTATGCAACTTACCTACTAACCCTTACCCCCTCCACTTAATCCCCCCCTGTTTTACGCCCACCTACTTTCCCCCTCTTCAAGACCGCACAATTTGCTCTTTGGTAATCGAAATCTGTAACGCGATATTAACTACCATTGCGAGCGAAATAGGTATAATTATAGGGATATTTGTCACAAGAGATATGAAATCATTAACGCCTAACAATATTTGAAATGATATCAAACTAACCCCCCCCCACCCACCTATTAAAGATTACTATTAAACTTACTATTAAAACCTACTTAGGTAGGTACGTACCATCAACAAAATCAGTAATATGAAGATCCTTAATTAAATATTTGGAATCGTAGGACGAAAAATGTTGTATACAATAGAATTACCTATATTTCATTGAAAAATTTAATTTTAAATCAGTTGTACTAATATTTTAGAGTATTATATTGCAAAAAAAAAAACTAAACACCATACGAAATATTTTTAATCCTAAAATTGATGAATTTGCATATTAAAAAATTATTACATATTTTTATGATAACTTCGTCTAAGGTTTAAATACTTAAGTCGATTTTCTAATAATTTCAAATTCTAACTACGTATGAGCAAATTCAGATAGAATTTGTTCTACAGAGATCACTCACAAAAGCTCAATACCTGTCAACAAAAATGGCACTTAGCAGAAAGAGCCGATATTCAAAGCGAAGTACAGTGTTGATGTAATTTTCCTTTGTGCATTGTATGGAAATGATACAGCAATGGTTGTGCGGGGTGAACGTTCGAGGTATATAAATAGTAGGTACATGCATTTCCACTTGCAAATTTACAAGTACTGAATAAAATGAACATTTTGGAGGTGCGGTTCGGTGCACGCATGCTATACCTAATATTCAAATGTGTCATGTAAGAAATATTATTTTATATCAATTTAGGGGTGGGTTTAAGGCGTGTGGGTTTATATGTAATAAATATGTAAATATAATTTATGTAGTAGGAAATAATGTCGTTGTTTTAAAAATAAATGTATGTAGGAGTCTTTAGACGGTAGAATTTGATAATAAGTGGTGGTATAAAATTAACCCTAGGAAGCGTATATTTTTAGTAAATTTGTGTGGAAACACCCCGTCCAGTAAATCATTATTTTTCGAAGCCTAAGCATTAATAGAATTTACTGGTGTTGTACTCGTAGGAACGAAAATTGTAATTTGTATTTAAATAATTAATAACATCAGCGTGTGACATAAGCAGTTTTTTGTGATTTTTGATAAAGCCACTACCAGGTTACTGAACTGTCTTAGCTATCCGTGCCAGCAGCCAGCAGCCAGCAGCCTGCAGTACAGCACAGTTCCAGATGGAAGAAGATCGTCTACAGATCAGCCATGCCTCGAGTCAAGCGTGATTTTTTGAGAGCAAATAAATAAAAATGAAGTCGTTTTCACATGTTTTTTCTAATTTCATTAGAAGTCGTATGTCTGCCTGTTCAAGAAGTCAAACGATTTTATGCACTTTATAATAAAAAAGTCTAAAATGTACATAAATTTAACTGAAAAAGAAACAATTATATTAAATTTCCTTAATAACAGATTTTTTAAAACAGGTTTTTTAATTAGTTTTTATTATTATTTGACTGCAATCAAACCACATCAATAAAATGCAACGGTAGGAAAATATTCTCACATGTTCCACAATTGCTCAGTTGACACCCGCGATGTGCATGCGGGCACCCTGTAAAGGGTCGAACCTTCATAGAGATATGGATCGCTCAAAAATAAGTATTTGTTTGACAAATTCCAAACACCACTCGAGAAAATTAAAAATAGTAATAAAAATAGTGAAAAAATTACACAAATATTTCAGTTTTCACGCTCAAAGTCACATTGCGTATTTTTTAAAAATAAAACAGGTACAAAAATATTTTTTTACATGCAGGGTAAAAACAAGTACACAATACCCAATTTTACGAACAAGTTAGTAAACCTCAAATTCAAATCGCAAGTACTAATGCCATCTAGCGGCACCTCTGCAAAACATTTCCATGTTTTCCACCCCTAGAGAAGTACGTAATGAAAATTCTGAAATTTCCATTCCGCTATTTTTTGCTCTTTTTGCGAAAAACACTCGATAATTCACAATTAACTTTGACAGGTTTCAGTTTTTTGGCGCCAATTCCCAGTGGATTTTTGGCCATTGGATGTTTTTTGGCGGATATTTGAACAAGCTTTTGAGAAAAACCGTTTGATTAAAATCAAAGCATTTTCAATAACGAGTTCATGGATTACGATAAAAATATTCCAATATTAAACTTTAATCGTTTTTCCGGTTGAAATAAAAACATATTACATATTAATTTGAAATATCTTCAATATTTTCATTTTTAAATTTTAGAATGAAAAATAAAATTATACTGACTGATACTGACTCATATTTTATTCACCTACGGCGTCACATCATCGATATGTATATAGATGTAAAACATTTTGATTATCTGTGCCCTGGAAAAATATTTATTATATTTATAAAATGTTTGGCATGATTGAGTTTTTACTAGTTATACGCCGACAAGACAATTATTTTTAAATTGTTTATTATTTTTACATCCGTACTTTCTTAAAGCAGGATAACAAAAATAGTATGATATTCAGCTGCAGAGTGAATACCCATTAATACAAAACAAATAGGTATATACCATCTCCATGGAACATAGGTATCGTTTTATTTCATTGAAATTAATTGATTTAATAATGAGAAATAACTACAATTGAAAAAAATGGACATGTGAAAAGTCGGAATAATCGGCGAATAATGAGAAGATGTATGAATGTGGAGTAAGCAAGGGAAGTGTGTCGTTCTATCCTCTGCCTACCCCTTCGGAGAAATGACGTGATGGTTAGTTAGTTATCTAGAATTTAATACTCGTAATTACTTACTGGGTTACATTTTTTTTCTTCAGTAAACTAACTAACCATCGCGCCATTTCCCAGAAGAGGCAAACGGAGAGGATAGAACGCCTACCACTCTGTCCTGGCACACTTCCCTCGCTTCCTCTACATTCATACATCTCCTCATGCACACACGTCGATTATTCCGACTTTTCACATGTCCACTTTCAAGTATTTGTACTTGATATGCCATGTCTTTCTCGGCCTTCCTCGGCTTCTACATCCAGGCACACACATTATTACTGCTTTAAGCGAACAGTGTTTAAAAAGTATTTTCAATCGACCGAATTGCTCATTCTCAAAAAATGCAATTGTTTCCAAATATATATTAAATTTGGACATTATTTTTGGCCGAAAATCCGCAGCAAAAGTATCTAAAAATAAATGCTTCTGATGTTGCTATTTTCCACTGAATAAACCGATCGTTAAAATATACCTACTCATATTTTATCTCAGCAAATTCCAGTATTCTTCTTCTTCTTCTTTGTAACAAATGCGCGGGAAACGGATTCACCCTTTGGGGAGGAAGGAAAAGTGACACAAAAATGGCGTGGAGGGATTTTTTTAACGGCATTTGTCGAAGGAAAGCGGCAATAAATAACATGCGTGTTCTCACAATCCGTCTATCTTTCTTTCTATTACTGACGAATAAATCACATCAACAGATACTACCGCTGAGAGTCATAGTCGTTAAGGCAAACTCAGCTTAGACCTGAATATGTTCGTTCTACCCATTTGAATAAAATCAAACCAAATATGAAGGGAGATAAAAAAGTTGAGCATACAAGAGGTAGCTAGTTTGATTCATCACGAAATATTTATTTACGCGTGGTTTTCATATTTATATTTCATGTGTTAGATATTGGACTAGCAATAAAGCATAATACTGATGATCATTCCTTCATGTAATAATATTATCAAAATACACTGTTCTGGTGTAACTATTACTTATGCAGTGCCCTATGGACCATTAGGTACGGATAAACGAAAGCAGTAGTAAACAAAAAACAACATTTTAAACCCACCCGAAAAAGAAGCAAGAAGTTGAGAAAACACAATTATAAATCATATTTCCTTTTTACTTTACAGTACGATTTCACAATATTGAACATTGTCAAGTAAAGTTACGACAATTAATAACAGTTAACGTCAGGCAGTTTCGGAATAACCATTCCTCTATCAGGACTTGGGACTGACAATAACTAGAAACTTAGTTATTGTCAACAGTTATTGTCAAACCCAACCCTTTTAGACGCGTTTCCATCATTGTCATTTCAGTCATCGACTGTGAGCACAATTAGTTTAAAAGCGGTTAAGAGGGTTCTTTGCCACGCGACCTCGGCATGTTCTCCATACAATCGTTATCCAGGATTTTCTTCCAGGAATTGAACATTTAGCACCCGAGTAATGATTTTTTACAAGTTTTAGATATCGATAAGAAGCGTGTTCGCATCATCTTACTTTTTTGATATGTGGAAGGAGATAAATAAATTATTTAAAAAATACTACGACAGAAACACGCCTTTAGTCGATATCTAAAACGCGTGAAAAAAACATAGTTCTAGTTCCTAATTCCAGGGAAAAAATCGAGGAATACGATTGTATGCAGAAGCGTTCGCGGGTCACGTGACAGAGGGTGCTCTTAAAAGTTGATGTATGAAACTTAATACTGTTCATAATGAAATATTTATGAGTGTATGGAAAACAAACTAATACTCAAGACTCAAGAGTCAGAGGGTAAGATAGTAATTTATAGATTTTTTCTATAAATATAAACATGTACGTAATAATATTTGGCGTGCGTGCTGGAGAATTACTTTGTATGTCTGATAGTATGGCGTTCTATCCTCTCAGCCTACCCCTTTGAACAATAAATTAGGAAATGTCAATTTTTGAAGACGAATAAGTTAATTGTTTTAAAACATTTTTTATACTACAAAAGTTTTATTGTTTTTAGCAACCTGATGTACATTTCCATATGAGTTTACGATAATATGTATACTTATTAAATTCATCAGCATGAAATATATACGAAATATTAACTGTATTAAATTATATTTAATTTTTCTCTATAATGTCTTGCATCTTGAAATAGAAAAAAAAAACTTTTTTAAATACTCCTCCACCTAACCATGAGTTCTTGTCTTTTAGGTGAAGTAAGCTTATTATTATATAAAATTATGTTTCTTATGTATCCATACTGTAACTGATATAAAATGTATGATGTGTTTATTTTAAAAATAAAGCTATTATTATTATATCAGTGAAAAATATCGCACTGATTATGGGAGCTGTGAATTTACTTATTTAAATATATCAACGTTTTTTATAGTTTACAGATATTTTTAATGTATCCCTCACTGGTACCCCTAATATGAGCTAGTGATTGCCAGTGATTTTTGCACTGTAAAAATGTTTTCGATCGAATATATGGTTATATCGTTATTAAAATGTAGTGATATTAAAACTACCAATTAAAATGGTAAAGACGCGACGAAAACCAAGATTCTGAAATAAAAATAATTTAACTCAGAATAAATAAGTTTAGAACATTAGCAATTTGAGAAGGCATCCATTTCGTATCTGTTTTAACCGTTCGTATTTAAATAATCACAGGTTATAAGTTTGTAAGTTGAAGGCAAGATTGTAATAGATGTTCGGGATGTGTAAATAAGGCAATTTGCAGACGAGGAATTTCCAAAAGCATTTATAACTTGCGTGTAGACAGCCCCGTTACGGCGCGTTATATATGACGGTATAAAGAATCCACGCTTCCAATACTGATAATATCACTATTCAGGCCAAGAGTCATTTATCAAGCCTGCCGTTGTTTAAACACACAGATTATACTAGACGAATATAAACGGTTCCTGTGAAATGTTTTCCTTCAAGTCGCGTTTGCTAATTGAGGTTTGGCCGAGAAGACTATAAAATTAAAGCAACGAATATTGGTTTACTTGGGAAGAAAACTAAAGAAAATGTTTAAAATAGTAACACTTGTTTGAAGTGGATGGAGAGATTTTACATTTAAAAAAATAATTAAATTAAAAGGTTTTTTTAATTGATTTTGGACGTAGGTATATGCGTATGCGTGGCACAAAGCCCTATTCTTTTTTTAAATTTTTTAGATACTGTTTGTTTTGACCTATATATTTAGGTGGGTGAATAATTTTTACGCTCCACATACTTATACACACCACTCTGTCCTGGGACACTTCCTTTGCATCCTCCACATTCATACGTCTTCTCGTGCTTGACTGTAGATAGACTTTATCCACTTTTGTGTAGGTATGAGTTGCCTCTGATCTTGCTTATAAATAATATTACATTACATATGTATTGCAAATTATAAGTTCATGAATTCAATACCCAATAAAAAATAAACACAAAAAATAAAATACAAAGAATAATCATTATACGGATTTTTTTGTTTTTATAGAAGTAACATAAATATAATATCAAGTAATTGTTGATTTTTAGAAAAGAAAGGTGCAAGAAAGCGGAAGCTGGAAACAAAGTAATAAGTGAGACCACAACTCAGTTCGTAAAATAAAAAAATATATAAAAATAAAAGTAAGAATTTTAAAAAAAATCTAGTCATTTTTACACATTTTTTGAACGTAGGAAAAAATTGTACTCTAACGTACTTTCTATCTGTTTGACGAAAACAATTTAAGAAAAAATATATGAAGGTTGGTACTAAACAATCACTGACAAACCGAACGCTGCTGAATTGGTAAAGCTAAGCGTTGTCGGATTCAAGAAAAAGATATCGTTAAGTTATTAAGCAGATAATGTCAGTTCATTTATAATAAACACGTTTCTGCCAAATGTTTTCTCTTTTGGTGATTCATGAATTCAATCAGCTCATATTTTATTTTACTAACAAAAGCTAAAACGTAAATACTACGTTTTTAGTAGCCTTAGGGTTTCAAAGGTTTGTTAAAATGTACGGTCTTTAAGCACGCGAGCTTAAATATTGGTCTAAGAACAATAATAATGGTTTTGGTTAGGAAAAAACGATAAACAAATAAAATGATCAATAAAATGTACTACAAAATATATTTTATAAAAATGGAATTATTGATTCACACAAATAATATATATGAACATTTATATTTAAGGCGCCATGCGTCGCGTTAAGTCGTGATTTAAGAGTGGCGCCAATTGAATAAGAAATAAATTATTGACGATATTTGGCTGCAAAAATTTTTCAAGTTTCATTTATTTAATTACTCATTATACACTCCTATACAGGCATAAAAAAGAAAATACAACACACATATTTGGAAATACATAAAAATGTAAAACATATATAATACATATGCCTTACAGAAACATTCGTTATAGATTAGCGGGAACACAAAACAGTTTATTCTATAAGGACTAAGGGAAAAACGTTACCTTTTTAATGAAACGATAATTTTATATATTATAAACTTTTAAATGGCTTAAAATAAAAAAATAACTGTGCCATTCTACGTAAGCAGAAAACAAGTTGTAATGAAACAAAATTTAACCGGAAAGGCTATAATCTGGAGATCGCGACTACCACAAGACAACAACCGGTTCAATTTTTTAAATGTTTCCTAGACAATAACAAATAAAATTATAAAAAAAATAAAATTTGTCCTATTATCCGTATTGAGTATTTTCAGGAAAACAAACCGGCGTAGTTTTTAATATCCAGAACCCTGTCATCGGGAAAGGGTGAGATTCAATAAATGGTTCACGTTTTATTAAAAAGTCACGTAAATGATGAGTCACGAATACGGAAAGCTGAGTAGAGTCACAAGACCGAAGAGGAAAGAATTAGAATTGGTAATCCTGGCTGAAAACAAGCCCAAGTTTTTTTATTCCGCCTCTGTTGTACGCTTTTTGATTGAAATCGTGTGAATCTCTTTGAAATTATATGTATGTATTCCATACAGCTAATTATTTATTTCCCTTGCCAGCAGAAATTCATTTTTAATCCATTATTGCTTAAAATATTTTCATGGAAAAGTATTTCACGAATAAAGCGTAAATATTGATATTTTTTCATACTATTTATTTCATTATTTCTCTTCGACAAAGACTTGATTTAAAAAAGTGATTAAAATAATTAATAATTAACAACATTTTGAATGTGTACAAATACTTGTAGACAAACTACTGGATTATACCCATGCTGGGCTAATATCAGAAAATCGCTTGTAATGTGATATTACGAACGCGGTTTCAATATATTAGTTAGTTTCAAAATTTGTCGTATATGGTTATCAGATAATGGGCGGAATGAGGAATGTTGTAACACATCAAGTGGCCACTTAACCCAGCCAATGACAGGCCATAAGCCCTGTAAACGTCTAGATAACCCACATTCATTTCCAGAGATTCTCTGTCTCTGTTGGGATATCAATAATAATTAATAATTAGACTTTCATACTGTCCATAAAACCTTATCATTTTTTAAATTAAATTTCAATACGATTTGGCATTAATTAAAAAGGAATATTAGTAATAAATATTCTTAATAAATTAATGTTTTTAGTTAAAATATTCTGGCATAGTAGTTTCCAACTATTTGAAAGCAGTCTTAAAATTGAAATATCTGGATATATCATAAGAAATCAATCTAATTAACTAACTCTTCATCATCTTCGACATCTTTTAAATCATTGTTTTTCGGAAGACGCATTTATGTGATTTCTCCAACTTATTTGATTTTATAACAGTATGAAAATAAAATAAACATAATAAATATGCAGCAAGCTTAGACTAAAAATCAGACGTATTTCTATTTACCAAAAAAATAAAGCACGTGAATTATTCTTGCAGTATAATTGTTCAGAATAAAACTAGAATTTCCCTCAAATTCTTGAATGTGGTAGAATATAAACGTATCTAAACATTGAAATACTCTTCTTCAAAGTATCTAAACAAATATTTGTAAATTGAAACGGACAAGTAAGTGGAATGTTATAGGTACACGTCAACATTAACCAACAAAAACTATTAATGTCTCTCAATCAATCATAGTAAAAGAGGCGTTGGGTAAACTTACAAGACAAGGTAAATAGTACGACTTTTCATATTATTTAATCGACGTTTTGTAGAAGCTTTATTTTATTGAGACCGTCTAGAAAGTTTTATGATTGATTAATTATTACAGAGCTATTTTCGACACCTCGACGTGTTTTTCTCCAGATTTTTTGATAAGCGAAATAATGCGATAAATGTGGTTTAATTACATTAAAAATATTGAGTGACTGTTGAATTTGATTAAGGTAGGACAGAAAGTTTGGAAAACGGCCGAATTCCTAATCACCAAAAATTAATCATCACCATGGCTATACCAAATATTTTGATATGGAATATGGATACATAGAAAACATTCCGGCGCGTGGCGGCTTATCTATAATATTATATACATTTAAAACAATCAATTTATTGTAGGTATTTATTGTTTTTATTGTTTATTGAAATCTTTAAAGTATAATTACTTACATATCATAAAAATTTACAATTCATTTTAAATTTAAGAAATTCTTTTTTTTTTAAATTACATATAAAGTAATATTATACACTTAATAATTGGCTTCTCTCGTGCGTCTTCTATATAAATGAGCTCACCCGTTCCAAAACAGAAGAAGAAGTACTGTTAGGTATTATGTGTCAGATAATGAAGATACAATAGAGTGTAAGTATTTGTGTGGTATGAAAAATATTGAGACTGCAGATAATACAATATTATACTTATGAAGGCATAAAAGTATTATAGAAGTATAAATAAATAATAAAGAAACCTACAAGTAAAATTCAAAAATATAAATAAATTTTGTTTAATTATTACACCACCGAAATGTTTTATGTAGGTACCCGCATAACTTATTTATTAGCATTAAGAAAAATTAAATACATTACACTCTGAATTCATAATTATAATATAATTATATAAATGTGTAATTTTTTCGAAGCTCCTCATATTTAAATGAATAAAAATTCTAAACAAGGTTAACTATATTTTAGTGATACTTAAATAAGGATCATATAATTTTTGGGGTCCTTTATAATATTGAAATGTATTTAATACCAAATAATGTCCTTCAGTTATAAGGCAATTTGGGATAAGAACTTTAAAATCCTGAATTTATTATCTTGAGCTCATTGGGTTACTAAGCAAAAATGTGATCCTTTGTCAATGAAACATAAAACTGACTTTAAAATTAAAGTTCATAACGTTTGGATGATGGAATGTGAAGCAGTCTTATAAATCTGTTTCTAAGGAAGATCAGGATCCAAAGACACTAAGCATTTAGAAAAAAAAATGTATGTAGGTATAACAGGGTGTCTGGCTACCGTGCATGAGGTCGCGTAGGGTAGGCAGAGAGGACAGAACGCCGTACCATTCAGTCCTGACACACTTCCTTCGCTTCCTCTACTTACATACATCTTCTTATGCACACGCGCCGATTATTCCGACTTTTCACATATACATGGAGTAACAAAACTCGTAGTACAACCCGAAAACTGGTGAATCTACCAATCTACATCATATTTGGAGTTGAATGTGTAATGTGACTTTTGAATCTGAGCTTAAATTTTTTTTTTCGTAAAAGCTTTTCATCAGTACCGCAGATTAGGTAAAATTGGACTAATTCTCAATAAAATGCGGCTTTTTATCTGTGGATAGTTTTAATTTTACAAAATAAATTATATTTCCTAACAATTTGCCGAAATTTTTGGAAAAAAAACTTCGTATTCAATTTTCTCAAAAACTATGAATCAAATAAAAAATAAAATTCTACAAAATCGACTCCAAATATGACACAGATTCACTGATTTCCCTGCTTATACCTCGAGCTTTGTTACACGGTGTATACCTAGATAAAATATATTTTATGTGTATTTCAAAGACAACATAGCCTCAAACACAAGTTTAAGGAAAGAAAATTTGTTATTTTAAGTAAAATATCTTAATAAGAAATTGAAATGAGAAGATAACATTATTTCAAAAAATTATAATATGGGAGTTTTAGAGAAAAAAATACCTATACCTACAGATGTTCGATAAAATCAACAGTAAGAAGATGTCCTCTAAATGTTTTAACAATACATGGGATTCAAAAATCTTTTTTCACTTCTACCGAGATACGTATTTATACAACACATTTATCGAATCTATTTCTTGTTTACTAATATTGACTAATATTTCTACAGTTAAAACTCTCGATTGTTCACTTGTTCGTCCTATTTTAGAATATTCCTCCGTGATATGGTCTCTTTTCTACGTAGGCCGGATAAATCATATAGAATCGGTGCAACATTGCCTGCTAAGAAAAATAGCATGGATGATTGGCCTCGAGAGGGGAGACTACAATTACGAAGAAATGGAGTCGATGTTAAAAATCTCTGAACTCTACAAAAACGTAGAAATAACATTGACTCCATATTTATGTTTAAGTTACTAAATGGCTTAACTGATGTACCACCGTTACTGGAACAAGTGACATTCAATGTCCCGATCCGCCGGTTGCGAAATAATGAAGTGCTGTTCCTCGAACAGCACAGCACAAACTATGGCTTGCATGCACCAATGTCCCGATTGTGTCGCATTGAAAACTCGAGACAGGATCTGGACTTTTTTGGTGTTAGTTTTTCCAGATTTAAACAATCACTAAAATAAACCAGATCTTGTCTCGTGGTAGTTCTAATGAATGTATACTTCAAATTGGTCCTAGCTTTTATTTCCTTGATTGTATTTTATTTTAATTGTACCTGTATACATATATATGTGCTAGAATAATTTAATGTTTGAAATGGACTTAAGTCCGTAAATTAAATTAAATAAAAAAAATTAAGAAAAGCTTAATATGTTTTGTAAAGCAAATATTAATACAATATTTAGCGGGCCATTCAAACTCCGATCATTATGACATGGTAACAAAACAATAATATATATTATCAAATAAAAAGGCTCAATAACGTGATATTTATCTTAGTCAATGGTTTCAAATAGGATACAATATTGTCTGAATCGTCATAATGTACGCACAATAAAAGGCTCGTTAAATGTATATTGAGAGAATAACATGGACGATTATTGTTTTTTTTACAGCGATATAGATATTTTTTTAGTATCGGTATATCCTTGTAATTGACCTTAAAAAACATTGATCGGATTTATAGTATTTTATGGTTTTTAGAAAGAATTGACATTTTAACAATAAAATAGGTACTTATTAAGGGTAGATAAACACCGAATTGGGACAAAATAATATTATTAGTACAAAATTCATTAACATTGTCTTTAAAAAAAATAATTCAAGGGTAGGTATGTGAATAAATACATTTTATATAATATATTGTTTTTACCTTTTCATAATAGAGTAGGTACTTATGTTAAGAGAGTATTTTCTTTCGATTTTTGGATACAGGCTTTATTTCAATATTTATTTTTCTAAATAATTTACTCTGCAAGGCAGATCTAAATGTATTATATATCAATGGATGAGATGAACAAGAGCACCTAACAGGTATCTGAAACAGTTGTATCCACCTTGTATCGCTCTGTAGCACTACGGTACACGATAAGAGAATACTGGCTTGTTAAATACCAATATTACCTACACCATGAGATAACGCGACGATATAATAGCGAATACGCACGATGTTTCACTGACACTGCGTTTTATATTAATTATATCAATCACCGGGCGCAATATTGACCGGTACCTACTGTTAAATTCAATATAACTGAATACACAACAATAAATAACGCCGGCACCCGCACAGATAATAATAAGACTATACTTATATACAAATACACCGCGCACGCACCCGATTTGCGGTAAAAACTGCACAATTTATTTAATAACCTTGACAGTTGAAATTGGTTGAAATCTTGAAATGACAGGTAATGTTCGGGGTCACGGTCCTAGATTATGAGCGATTGCCAATGGATCAAAAGCATCCAAAACTCCGTAATATGTAACGTGAGGTTAGCTTAACTGACAATGTACTACTCAAACAGAGGCGCAACTGTCATTTTTACTTTGGAACTAGTAAGTTGAAGTTTTTGAGCGCTGCGCTAAATTTGCAAATTCTAGCAAACAGTGCAAACACCATACGAGATTCTTTCCCGCTTAAATTTAAAACAATAAAATTTTGTTCTTGTCGTGGATGAATTATAAAAAGTTTTAGATTTCATACTTCCCCGTAGATACATAACAATAGTTCTTACTTAGATAAAATAAATTTTAAATAAATATATGAACAAAATTGTATTTTATAATAAAATATAATATGGATTTATAAATTATGTTTAAATTCTTCTGCTGCTCATGATCAAATTTCCATTTCGTAGCTACAAACTACGAAATGGAAATTTGTCGCCTCTCTCGGGAAAATCTAGAGGCACCTAGAAACTACCTATGTTACTTTAAAAAAAAACTATAGAATTGTGTTGCCTTAACAAATTTGTTTACAAAATAACATATCCTTTGTGTTTTCAAGCATAAATGATGTTGATAAATCATCCCTGTCCAAGTGTGAATTCGCTGTCATTAGTTTTGTTTCTTCTTGAAGGTCACTCACTGTATTGTCACAAGTCTTTTGTGAAATAGACTAGTCTAGTCTCTATTCTCTAGTCTATTGGTGTTGAATGTCCTCGTTTCGTCTCAACATAGAATTTTTTCAGGTGTCTTTTATCATTTTATCACTTTTAGCAACACACAAGAGGCGATATATTTATGTTTTGTCTTATGATATGTTTCGTCCAATTTTTTGTATCCATTCCTGGAACAAAATGGAGTGATGGCTTTTTTTAGTACACATTTGACCTAGTTTACGCTATTGGTGCTCAATCATACGAGTACGAGTAAGGAGAATCAATACATCTCAAGCGTTTAAGCTAACTAAACGAAAAAATATTATTTTATATTAATATTTAAAGAACATAAGCTGAATTAAAACATAAAAATACTATCACATCAACGAAAACGTTGAATATCCAAAACTGACAAAATACGTTTTGAGCAGGGAACATGGAAGTCGTTTTCTACTTTATTTTTAAAATGATCAAGAGCTACTAAAATAAAAATCACTGAAAATGTTTGTGCGACAGGATTTTTACAATTTAATTTACGATCATTAATTTTATTTACCCAATTACATAATAACGGATAACGGATACCATCCTCATTTACAAGCTTACATCGCAGAAAAAGCGAGTATCCGTTAAAACGTTAGCTACATTTTTACCGTCAGATAACGCTATCGGAATTCCGTTAATCCTCGCTGGCTTTGCGGTTAACTGGCATCAAACAAACAGCGTTAAATAATGTGAAGGTAAATACTTTCGGGTGAACGATATTCTAAATACGAGGAGAGGTCACGCGAGAGGAAAATTTGTTGGAAAGGTTTCGTTTGACTTGACTTCCGCAACTGTAAACCGCGGGACTGTGGACAAGAAAAAGTTGGAAACAAAATTAAAAGTTGAAACAAAGTCTGAGATAAGTCCTATAGTAGAAAACATCTGAATTTATAATGAGAATCCTAACGTGAAAGGAGGCGAGAAGTTGGCCGGCGATACGGTTTCCTGGAGGGATCTAGTGATGTCCACATGCTCCACATAGGAGCGAACGCGGCAAAAGCAGAAGATTTTTTTTTTAGATTAAAATTAATAAAGCTCCTAATGAGGAATTAAGTTATCCAAAAGCTAGCCAAGAGAGGTTTATCCTCCTATCCACCTCGCTGGTCTGATCGTCCGATTGTCGATTGGATCCGACGCCAGACAAAGGTCTGCGACATGGTTGAGCAAATATCTTGGTTGAAGTGGAAATGAGCCGGTCATATAGCCAGAAAAACGGACGACAGATGAATGAAACGCGTTCTCGTGTGGACACTGAGAAACCAGAGGCCTCAAGGACGTCCACCCATGAGATGGATTGACGATATCAAGAAGTTTGCTTAAAGACCGTGGATGGGGCCGACGCAGGATTGGGAGGAGTGGAGGGGGGGAGGCTTATGTCCAGCAGTGGACCTTCACGGGCTGATAGAATGATAGCTCGTAATGATAAAGACAAAAATGTAGTAAAATTACTACGTAGATTCTAAGCTTTTTGCCATTGTACGAGTATTACTTCTGCGAAGGCAATTGAAATGATAGAAGTTTGTTTTTGCTAACGTGCAATTAGACAATTTTTTATTAATAATTCAACGATGTCAATATTTCGGTTGTACCTAGCGCAGCTGAGAAATGAAGGGTAGACATAGGAGGCAAGAATGCTGGCAGGTGACAAGGTCTCCTACACTGCCATCACCAACGTATCTACATGTAGATATATTGGAGCTGTTACGCGTTATATATTGTAGATGTAGATACATTGAAAATCGTTATGCTGGAGGCATCGTATGAAGTTAATACCGTTTGATTGTGTTAGTACTTGTGTAATTTTTTGGCAGGAAACCGTAGGTTTATATTCAAGATTGTATTAAAACAATTATTCTAAAGTGGCTTAATCAAGATCTAGCCAGATTAGATTCGTGTCAACAGATTTAGAAAAACAGACGAATTCTCCGAATCCAACAATAAAATTGATAAAAAAACTTTTGATTAAAAAAGTTGAGGACATTTAAATCCCCTGTCTTGCCTGATTGGCTGGTAAAATCTTGCGTCAGCCATGCGTGAAAATAATTGCGATTCCTTTGTACATTCGTTGGCTGGATGGAGGGGACATTTCTAAATAAACTTTTACATAGTTCAGGTGAACGCTTCGAGCGAGGGTTGACATCTTTTGATTCCAGTTTAAACCAAACGGTACTTTGGTACTTATTCTCTACCCTTAGACAGTCCCCAAGTCGAAAATACAGTAACACACTATTAATTATTGTGTATAAATTATTCTGCGGGCCATTCACTATTTCTTTTGGTTTTTAAAAAATGTTGAGATCGAGTTAAAGTAATGTCCTCCGACTGTCAATGATAAAATCAATCCCCCCCCCCCCCCCCCCCCCCCCCCCCCCCCCCCCCCCCCCCCCCCCCCCCCCCCCCCCCCCCCCCCCCCCCCCCCCCCCCCCCCCCCCCCCCCCCCCCCCCCCCCCCCCCCCCCCCCCCCCCCCCCCCCCCCCCCCCCCCCACAATAAACATAAAACTTAAGTTTTTTCTAATTTATTACGCCATTCTTATGATTATGACACAATATTTATATTTCAATTTGTAAATTATATGATAATTCAGTAATAATAAATAATCAAATTAAATTTAATTTTTAATTAAATTCGTAAAAAGTATGCTATTTTTCATCAATGTTTTTTATGACGTTAATCACGTAAAATATCGTCCGTAAACCGACTTTACAGACAACTCAAAGTTTTTTTTTTAGTTTGATACAGTGTTTGCCATTTGGGGACAACTGTTCGCCCACCCCAACCTCTCCCCTCACCCAACACAGTAATTTCGAAGTTAAATAAAGTTTCACGCTCGGTAATTGGAGACTTCGCTCAACAACACGTGTTATGAAGTAGAGGTTTGAGATTTATAACGGCGAATTCTAAAGAAAGTCACTTTAATTTGATTTTACGGTTTGGGTGTTAAAAATGCAAAGCGACTGAAACTAAATGCTGACTAAAATATCATCGCAGCAGACAGAGGCAATAAACTTGGATATACCTACTAGTTCTATTAGTTTTGAGAATTGTTTTGGCTTATATCGAATCACATTACAAAGAAAGGTCCTTGGTATTTCATAAATGTATTATATTTTCACAATTAAATTTATTATATATTCACATAATTATGTATTTTAAAAAAGTACACGTGTTTGGTTTATCATAACGTGAAATTGAGGTGTTTTT